>CM040394.1:96304332-96551832 GCA_022702515.1 Ilyophis sp. 1 JC-2022
TGTGTTTAATTTGTAGCCTGGCAGGAGGTAACAGAGCAGCTGAGAGAAGGGGCTCAGCCAGAGCACTGTGAGGGGCCGGTGCAGTACGCAGAGAAAGCCCCCAACACAGTCATGAAGAGTGAGTAACACTCCTCCCCTCTCTACTCTTCCTCCTCTACTGCACCCTCATCCTCTCTTCTGCTGCTCTTCCCCCTTTTCCCCTCATCCTTTCTGCTCCATTCCTGCTCTCATTATCGCCCCCCAAGTTTTACAGCCACACATCGGATGTCTTCCACAATGCCGCCCACCCAAAAAAAAAGAAACCATTGCACTCACAAATAAAATTATAATAAAAGGTGAATTTAAGACGGGATGCATTATCTACCCAAACAATTTACCCAAAGGTTTTTACCAACAGGTCTATCCTAATGATTTGTGTCATTTTATTCTTTCGCTGTAAAGTTAACTCCAAGGACTGAATTACGGTGCATTTTCAAAACACAAGACGCCTTGTGATTTTGATCACATGGATGGAGTTCACGAGTCATATTAAATGTTGAAATCTTGCGTTTGAGTGTAACATTCAGCTCTTAACCTCTCATGCATTATCACCACTGGGGAAAAGCAAACCTTTGTTTTCCAATGTCTTTCCCAAGTCTTTCCCAATGTTCTCTACCTCAGAAACTAAAATTTGTTGATGTTTATCGTATTTTAAGTGCAAATTTAATTTTGCTTCATTTTCAAAACACAAGAGGCTTGAAACGGTTACTGCATGATTTGATTTATTAATTAATTTAAGGATGAAAGGAGTTGGAGTCAAATTAAGTGTCCAAATCTGGAGTTTCAGAATAATCAGTTTCATAAAAGGAAAATTACACAACATAATGAATCCGCCCGTTTCTCGGAAACAATGGTGTTTTAACACCAGGAATCCAGTCCGCTCCACCAGTGATCACAATCATTCGGTCACAAATGCCCTGAGGTTCTGCTCTTCAACTCGGCATAGCGTGACTGTTTTAAAGCAGTGAACAGTTTTTACCTTCCTAGCCGTTATTGGGGGAAATGAGCTTGTCGGGTTACCGTGCATTGTGGCTTTCCAGGAACTCCAGACAGAAGCTTCCCTCTCTGGGACTGCAGCCCCAATGTCAGCTGCCTGGGTCATGTGACCATCACTTAGTAATGCGAAAGAAAGGCGCCACAACAAGAGCTACAAGTAACAAAACCCACAGAAATGTGTTCGGTTTCCTTTTGCCTATCGGCTGAAACGAGTTTCAAATTTTAAATATACGTGTAGTAAAAATAATAACTCTCAAAGGACTGCAGCCAAAAGAGTACATTGCTCTCGAATTTCTGACCTGCAGTGGTTTAAATTCTTTATACACTGTATGAACAGAATAGCTTGTTTGCTTGCTAGCAGCTCAGGTTCAGTAATGGCAGTTCAGAGAATTATCATATCTAATGACCAGTGGTTGTGCAGGAGAGCAACGGGAACCATGTTTACGCCGGTCGCGCTCACCCGCCCCACACAAGCACAAGGCACGGGGCTCCGCGTCCTCCGTTCGGGGTTTAGGCGGCCCCGTTTGAAATACGCCAACAGGAATGATGCAATGCGTTGGGATCCCATTGTTCAGTTAGCAAACTAGGCTGATTACAGGTATACTGCTCCCATAAAACATTTAACCAGAGGAATCGCTCACCTTTTCACACGGGCTATAACTCAGTAGGTGATTGGTTAGTTTTAATCCTATGGCAGGCTTATTTGTCAGCAGCGAATATGACCAGACATAAAAGGAAACGTTTAATTTTTAACCCGTTTTACTTTTATTTAAAGAAAAGCCCACATACAGCTCGCACAGAACATTTAGCCAAAAAATGTTAATTTATTTATCACAATATTTTTGACTGTCAGTCAGTCCTGTGTAATCCTCTTCCTCGTGCCCGAGTGTAATGTCTTTTAAGGGACGGCGGGCGAGTTTCACCCTGCTGAAGCGGTTTTCCCTCCTTTTCCACCATGCAGACTTTGTGCCCATTGACCTGGAGGAGTGGTGGGCGCAGCGCTTCCTGGCCAACATCGCCAACCTATCATGACGAGAGGATCGAGCAGACGGGGGCGCTCGTGGAGTGGGGCCACACGGATCTGACTGAGGGGGGGAGGATGGCGGGAGGATGGCTGTGGCTGGGACCGAGGAGGAGGAGCAAAGGAGGGGTGGGCAGTGCCTGGGTCGGCGCCGACCGTACTGCCACGCCCGCTCTCCTCTGAACTCATCACTACAACTCCAGCACAACACCCCCACCATCACCAACCGCCATCTGCCGAGATGCTATCAGAAGATGGAGGAAACAAACAAAAAAATATCCATTTCTTTTCTAGTTTCTTTTTCTAACCCCACACTGTGAACAGAAGAAAATGTGTTGCTTTAAAAAAAAGTAATAATAAAACCAATTAAAAATGGTAAACTTCTGAAAATACTGCGCTTGCTGTGGTGAATTTCAAACGGACAGAAGCAACTTTGTTCGGCACAGGGTGTCACTCTCAAACCCTAGCAATCACACCTACAGCACATCGACCCTGCAGTGCTCATGTTCTTAGGTCAAGTAAAGAGCTAATATTCCATATTTTGTTAGCTTCTATTCTCACAGCTAAGAGTTTTTGGTTTTGTCACACTAACTATTAACCATTTAATAAGTTATGTTACTTTTACGTAGAACTGACTGTAACGATACTGGTAATTACTGATTTTTGATCCCAAGTATGAAATATGTTACATGGAAAGATTTGACGTAAATTTTGCACCAAATCTTTTATTTATTTTTTAAACAGTTGTAAATAAACGGAAGAGCTTATTAGGCCCCCGTTCCTCGTAGGTGTCTAACTCGCTTAGCTGGCTAACTGCCGAGTAAAACCCGGAAACGGAACACATCAACTAGCAAAAGCACTGTTCTGGGTTTTACTCAGCGTAGTTAGCGCATCTGCATTGACCTCCCCACCACAAGGAAAACCCTGTCCACCAACACCACTTCACTGTGTAAAAAAACCACTAACTCACAAAACGAGGTTTCGCAAAATGTTGTTTTATTCACAATACAAAAAAACCCAAAAAAAAACTTCAGCCCCAAAAACCAAGCAAGTTTGCGTCTTCCACAAAAGCCTGTTTCCAGGACAACCATATCACGCGCACGACTCCTTAAACACGAGATGATCCTCAAAATTACTGAACCCTTTAAAGCCGCTTACAGACCATGGAAAAGGACCTGTACTGTAACGGAGACACTGCAGTGCGTGTGTATGTGAATCCCAGCAGTGTGTGATCAGTCTACCTGGTCTTCTCAAAGCCGCACAGGTGAGCATTACCTGGCGCAGGTGATCTTGTCAGGTCTTCCATTTCCTCTCGTTGTGTCTGAAGTTGTTCTTAGGCGTCATGCTGCCCACAATTTTATTCGCTGATATTTGCAGGCTGGTCTGCTGTCCGGCTGCCATTGTCCGATTGGCTGAAGCGGGCACAGCCTAACGGGACTGGCCATTCAGACAATGCCCTAAAATAAGCTGTGATTATGACGGATGAGGCTCCAGAGGGGATTAGAATAAATGCCTTTAAAAGCGCTCCTCACCTTTTACAATCTGACTGACCAGAGGGGTGCTTCCACTCCACCTGCACCGATTAAACAATGGCTTCCATGGACTCAGTCCCCCAGAGTCCTCCATTACCCTTCACAAGTTAAACTGCCATCTGACACAAGCACTGTGGCATTTATTCAGTTTACGTCACATTACCAGCAGGCAAAGATATTACTTTACATTTTTGACATGACAAAAACACATTCAATGCCACACAGAGTTAAGGGGGGTGGTTGGTGTTAGACTCATTTGTACTGCCAAAATTGAGTTATCAATTTCCTACGTATTTACATATTTATTAATTTCAAAAAGGGAGGAGGGCATGAATTCAGTCCAGTAATGCATTTGTATTCAGTTCTGTAGAAACGGGAGGGCTGGTGCAGTCATGTGGATCACACATCAGATAACCACTTAAGGGCAGCGATGGGCAAGGGCTGGCATAACACGCTTACAGCTGGACGTGCCATCGTCACAGGTGGCTAAGCATTACCTATATTAGACGGACATAAACTAGTTTGTGAAATGAAAATGCAGCGTGTGACGATCTGCAGAAAATCCGTTGGCTCCGAAGACCAGGAAGTGGCTTCGAGAAGACAGCACCGGCGGAAAGGCTGGTCACAACGTTCCGTTCCAGTCCCTACGGTATCCGGTCACGATTCAACCGGTTCCCTCCCCCTCCGAGGCCCCAGTCGGACGGATGGCGTGGTCAGGGTAACTGGGCTGTGGAGTGACGATGTGGCGAGCTGGAGGCGGGGCAGATGGGCGGAGTTACCTCAGTGTTTTTCCAGGGCTTTGGTTAGCAGGTCGTTCAGGCGTGAGATCATGGGTCGGGGGTCGTCGTTCAGGCCGGCCGCGATCATGGCATTGTCGTAGATCTGGGGCACAAGGGGAGGGAGAAAGGGCTTGAACACCACACCAGACATTACAGGCTGTCGGCCAATCAGCACTGGCACGGCCCGGATTCCGATTCCCGGCCACAAGACCCGCCCCCCCACTAGAACAGAGCCTTAACATGATGAGCCACAGAGCAGTCCCCTTAGACACACTTTTAAAGGCGGGAATAACATACTTTAGAGGGAATTGTCCAGATGTTGCGGTAAGGAGCAGTGGGGGAGGGGCATTACCTGCTCCAGCAGCAGCTGAGACAGTTCCGGGTTCGAATCCTTTAGGTCGTTCAGCTTCTTGATGAGGTCATGGCTGCAGGCGGGGATGGGCGTTGAGTCAAGTCAAAAACGCCACCCAGAGAAATGTATACATGACCCATCAGTCATGTGTTAAAATATTATCTGCCTATAAAGTCTTAATTAAGCATTAGTAACGATCATATATCCTTATCATCAATTGTGTTTCGTCCAAAATAAATGGTAAAATTTTTTCAAAAACCTGCCAGAAATTTCCAAACAAGTTTAACCATCTACATGGTTCAAAAAGGAATTTACTGTAAAGGCAGGAATGCCACCCTCCAAGTTACATGCAGGTACAGTAGGCCGCACCCCATACCTTTATACAATATATCAGCAACCACAAGCTTTGTGAAGAGCCTGTATTAATGATGTAATTTTATTATTATTCATTTGAATCGAGTGCATTTTCTCCAGCTCTCCTTTTTCTCCTTCACCTCTTTTCCCCTCTCTCCTCCCCCAGGCACACACCTTCCCTCCCTCCCTCCCTCCCTCAATCGCTCTCACCCAGTGTTGATCTCCAGCGTTGGCTGCAGTATCTGGGCTCTCTCCTCTGAGGTTCTGGCGAGCTGCTGCGTGCGCAGGAAGTGGCGTGCCGCGCCCATTTCCAGCACCGTGATCATGGCGGGGTGCGTGTCCAGACGGGGCGTCACCTGTGAGAATCGGGCAGAGCGGGTGAACGAGTGCAACCCCCGATACATGCTGAGGTGTTAAAAACTCCTGCCCGAGCTGGAAGCAGAGCTCGGCAGAAAACACGCCCGTTAGCACGCAACTCGATGACCTCCCCGGCTATCGGTCACTCCGTCGCGCAGACCCCTAGTGGCCATGCCATTGGCGCCAAGATTTTGCTCACCTCACACATTCATTGCGCCTGCAACCAAACCATGAGTGGAAACCACAAACCCCACGTTTCAGTTTTATTAGTACACGATTCGTGACAACTCTGCCGAATACAGAGTTTCTAAGTTTATAAATAGGTGAGAATTAACCAAATTCGGCATCTGTATGGAGGGGTTAAACGGGTAAGGCCCACATTAGTGCACTGAGTCAGTGCAGTAGTCAGCTGTTATATCTGGGGGGTGGAGTGATACTGAATCACACCGGTGCTGTACCTTGATGGTGGTCACTTTTGGGCCCAGGCAGTTCCTCATCCACGCCATCAGGTCTTCGGCCTGCTGCTCTGTCAGGCGCTCAGAGGCTAGAGCAGGGAGAGAGCAGAGGTCAAAGGTCAAGAGCACTGGAACCATACAAGGCAGCACATTCATCTCATCTCAAGACATTCAGTCTCCGACAGTGAGTTTCAGACAAATCCCACAGAACCCACTAGGGTCTGCTATCTGCATTTTAGTCTCTGGGCCTGCGTGTGTGTGTGTGTGTGTGTGTGTGTGTGTGTGTGTGTGTGTGTGTGTGTGTGTGTGTGTATTTGTGAGGGCGTGAGTGTGTTGCGTGTGTGTGCATATATCCGTGTGCGTGTGCATCTGTGTCTATGTGCGTCTCGCGCTAACCTGGTTTGCTCTCCTCAAACTTCTCCTCCTTGTAGTGGTCAACCACGATGTCCGTCTCCACGGAGATGAGCTTCTTCTTGTCGAACTCCCTCAGGTGCAGCAGAGTGAGCTCGTCAAACTGCTCATAACAGAAGAGCACCTAGAGAGAGAGAGAGAAGCGTGCACACAGAGGAAGAGGGAGGAAGGATGGCTAACCATATATCGCCCTGTCTAATGTGCCTTGCAGCATAATTAAATCAACGTTTAACTAACGTTAGAAAGCTTTAATGGAGGAGGGGGGGGGGGTCGAGGGCCTTACCTCCATGTCCTTCTTCTTCATGGCCTCGAAGTAGGGTGAGTGCTCGGCCAGGTGACGGTTGGGGGCGCACAGGTAGTAGATGTTCCGGGTGCCGGCCTTCATGCGCGTGCCGTACTCCATCAGGCTGGTGTGCTGCCCCGCGGGCAGGGAGGAGGACTCAAACCTCAGCAGCTTGGCTATGTCCTCCTACAGGAGAGAGAGAGTAAGTATGAGAGTGTATGAGTGAGTGTGAGAGAGTAAGAAAGTGAAAGGGAGAGCGGAGAGAGAGAGGGGGAAAGAGAGAGAGTATGAGAGAGTGTAAAAGTGTGAGAAAGTAAGAGCGAGAGAAAGAGTGAAAGGGAGAGCGGAGGGAGAGAAAAAGAGAGAGAAAGGGAGTTAGAGGGAAAGGGTAGGGGAGAACGAGAGATATGGGAGAGAGAAAGAAAAGGAATCGAACAGGGTGATAGCGATTAAGAGGGAGAGAGAAAGAGGGGGAGAGAAAGGTGTAGAGACAAAAGGAGGGGTACAGGAGAGGGAGGAGAGAGTGAAAAAGAGAGGGAGGGAGACACTTTTAAAAACACACATTCAGGCTCGCCTTCACAAGTACAGAGCTGTTGCCCTGTACTTTCACAGACCACACAGCACTCTGGGTCAGGGGTCGTTACCATAGCAGAGTAATACAGTGTCCGTGTGACTCCGCCCCCGCTCCAGTGCCTCATGAGCTTCATCATAATGACCGTTTTAAATGACCACGCCCTCCCTGGTTACCTTGACGTCCTGCTCGGAGGTGGTAACGATGCCCTCTCTCATGAAAAGGCCGTAGTCATCGAAGAAACGGCCGTACTTCTCCGGCTCCTTCCGGCTCTGGTCCAGGAGGAAGCGGATAACGCGCTGCTGTAAGACGTCCCGCAGCTTCCTGCCGGAGAGAGAGGGGGGGATCTGAGCTTTAAACCCTGACCACGGTCCCCTCAGTCAGCTGGTACTGAAGCTGACCAACTAATCAACCACGCTTTACATCACACATTTTGTGGTACTAATAAAACTACCATAAATCAGATGAAAAAATTATTTAAAAAATAACTAAACAATTACGTTTTATTAAAGAGACTGGGATAATTTCATTCAATATAAGAATTATTATTGCGGTTAGTTCTACCATCTCACCTGATGAGGACGCTCTCCTGAAGCAGCTCTCTGCTGAGATTCAAAGGGATGTCTTCACTGTCCACAACACCTGCCCACAAAGACATGCGTTATGTTTTATTCACTATAAATCTAAAACATCAAAGAGCACAAAATGTCCAAACTGAAGGTAAGTGCAGGTGAGACAGGTAGACCAGGTGATTCAAGCCGACTGACCCCTGAGGAAGCGCAGCCATTTGGGAAGGATATCGGCGGCCTTGGTCTGGATCAGCACCTTGCGGGAGTACAGGGCCACGCTGGAGCCCATCTCCCTGCTCACATCAAACATGGAGGGCTTCTATACACACACACACACACACACAGACACAGACACACACGTAAGAAGACAAGCATACACAAGAAGGCTTATACAGCAGACACACCTTAGCTTCCAAAACCACAAACCACAGAAAACTTTCAACATCCTTACAAACTGCATTTATCTCCCCAATAGTAGATCGCACACAAGTGTTGAGAAAACAGCCATGCCTGACGTAGTTTCTCAGTCCCCTCCTTAAAATTAAAAAAAAGCAGAATGTCTCTCAGCACCCCTCCCACCCCCCTCACCATGTCTGGCACGTAGAAAATGCTGCGGATGTTCAGAGGGGCATCGGCCCTGTAGTGCAGGACGTAGCGGGGTTTGTCGTAGGCCTGCGCCACGTAGCGGTAGAACTCCTCGTGCTGCCACTCGCTGATCTCCTTCGGCTCCATCAACCACAGAGCCTGAGACGCAGAGCCGAGAAACACGCTCACACACTGCACAGGCCAGGAACACACACGCTCACACACTGCATGGGCACGCACGCACGCACACATACGGGTCAGGAGGTCAGGAACGCACGCACGCACACATACGGGTCAGGAACGCACGCACGCGCTCTCACCTGCAGTGTGTTGAGTCGTCGGCCGTTGAGGAAGATGGGGAAGCTGACGAAGTTGCTGTATTTGGTGACCACCTCTGAAAGGGAAGAGTGCACGGTGCAGTTTGTCATGCTGGCACAACAGCGACATGGAACCGCCCTTAACTACTATGCCCATTTACCTTTGACCGTACCCCTTAAACCCTGCCATACCCCTTTAACTGTACAAGCAAAGACCACACTACTACATATTAGCGCTTTACCCTCTGAACTTCCACTGGAAAAAACTTTAAGCAGTCAGCAATTGTGTTATCATGCAAAATTGCTTGCATTTCAGAATGCAAGAAAGGAACCTTAAACCTGACAGCACAGTAAGCAGGTAAGGTTTTAAACATCAAGCACCGCTTATAAAGCGCGTGTGATTTTAGGAATGTGCAATTTGGTGGATTGACATTCGAACATTCCAACGAACGCTGACTTTGAAGATCAAACAACCAACCGCTACACAGAGAGGTGCATCAGACTTTACAGACGGGACATTTTTTATATAAATTAACAGGGTTTTGGGCTGTGCTCCACAAATATCAATGAGATGGAACAAAAATTCTATTTTCTTCATTACTTGTTAGTCAACAAGTGTTTGATCAGGCATTAAAGTTTAGTTGAAATACACCCTAGCGATTAAACCTCTTTTAGCCCAACGCCGTGCTAATCTCCTAAACGCGCGTACCTTTGACCCGATCCTCGACGGAGAACTCCTTGCAGTCATCTTTGAGATGCATGACGATCTTAGTTCCCTGTCGGACTCCGTTGGCCTCGGCGATCTCGAACGCGCCGGATCTACGACACAAAGGAAAAGGTCGGTTCAGAATCGCCACGAAAACCGCTGCCAGACGGATTCTTTTCAAGGCACTTCCATCACGTAATGGCTAGCATAGCATAAAGATGCCATTTCAAACTGCCAATCATCTGTTTTCCTTCGCACTCTACGACACCGTCACCCCCTCATTGAAAGGACTTCTACCCCTCCTCTCCTCCTTCTCTTACCCGTCGGAGGACCACTTGTACCCAGGGCTGCCGGGCTCGGCAGACTGGGAGTAGACATCCACGCGGTCGGCCACCATGAAGGTGGAGTAGAAGCCCACGCCGAACTGACCAATGATGGAGCTGCTCGCCTCTGCCTGGTTCTGCAGGGCATCCAGGAAGGCCTGAACCGGCCAGAAGAGAGAGAGAGAGAGAGAGAGAGAGAGAGAGAGAGAGGGGGGGGGGGGTTAAAAAAGAGGGAGTGTGGTAAAGAGGTGTGACAGGAAACAGACGAGCAGAAAAAAATGGGGGAGAGAAGGAGAGGGAGATGGAGAACAGGAAGTGACAGAAGAGAACAAAAGGAATGAGACAGTTGGAGAGGCAGATGGGAAAGAAAAGGAGTGCGATTGGTGAACTGGGCGACAGCAGGGGGGGTGTGTAAAGAGAGAGGAGGATGGATCTCAGGCATAAAAACAAGAGTGGGGGATGAGGCAGATGGGAGAGGGGTTTGGGAACAGCCAGGATAAAAACCTACAAGGAACCAGGGAACTGGAGTATTTCAGGAAGAGCGAGCGGGATTGATACTCCACTTTGTCTTTCACAATCAAGCAAGACGAGGAACATACGGTATTTACCTTGGAGCCAGAGCGAGCGATGGTCCCCAGGTTCGACACCAGCTCCTCCTGACTCATCCCGACCCCCGTGTCCTGAGGAGAACGAGGGAACATTACAGGCCAACGGAAAATAAGAAAAAAATGTCACCAATGGCACTTGGAAAACGCCATCGTCCGGTCCTGAGGCAGGCCGCAATATGTCATGGGCGTACGCTTCGTTTTACATTGACGCAGTTCCATTTTCAACCACCAGATGGCACAAGCAGTGCTTCATTCTTATTACAGATTTTTGCAGGGGCTTTTTCAACTGCAAAATCAATTAACAGTGCAATCTTTATGCAAATTTTTTATGGAACAGAAAAAAAACTGAAAATTGAATCAAAACCTGTTTAGCAACTGTTCTGAATAAGGTGCTGAAGCCACATTTCTGAATGCTGTGTGTACCTGCTATTGTACATTTAAAAATTTGGCTTTGATAGATAACTCCACTGAAGCTCTGTCGTGGACCTGGCTTGAAATAAAGTAAACGTATAAATCAAGCTCATAACACAACGTTTAACACACGTGAAACAGATCAGGAATTACGGCATCTTATTGAAGAGCATGGGAACAACCTACTCTACAATACATCAAAACATTAACTCCATTACTTCATTCAAACAGTCCGTTTTTATTCACAATTGTTACAGTCGTGTGAGCATCTTACATTTTAAAATGCTACTTAAATAGGGGAAGCAGCTGAATGATGGTGGTGCCCGACCTGGATCGTGAAGGTGCCCCATCAGTGAGAATATCTGAATGATGGAGCCCTACCTGGATAGTGAAGGTGCCCTATCAGTGAGAATACCTGAATGATGGAGCCCTACCTGGATGGTGAAGGTGCCCTATCAGTGAGAATACCTGAATGATGGAGCCCTACCTGGATGGTGAAGGTGCCCTATCAGTGAGAATACCTGAATGATGGAGCCCTACCTGGATAGTGAAGGTGCCCTATCAGTGAGAATACCTGAATGATGGAGCCCTACCTGGATAGTGAAGGTGCTCTATCAGAAAGAATACCTGAATGATGGAGCCCTACCTGGATGGTGAAGGTGCCCTATCAGTGAGAATACCTGAATGATGGAGCCCTACCTGGATAGTGAAGGTGCCCTATCAGTGAGAATACCTGAATGATGGAGCCCTACCTGGATAGTGAAGGTGCCCTATCAGTGAGAATACCTGAATGATGGAGCCCTACCTGGATAGTGAAGGTGCCCTATCAGTGAGAATACCTGAATGATGGAGCCCTACCTGGATAGTGAAGGTGCTCTATCAGAAAGAATACCTGAATGATGGAGCCCTACCTGGATATTGAAGGTGCTCTATCAGAAAGAATACCTGAATGATGGAGCCCTACCTGGATAGTGAAGGTGCCCTATCAGAAAAAATACCTGAATGATGGAGCCGTACCTGGATGGTGAAGGTGCCCTTGGCGGCATCAGTTTGCAGGTGTATTTCCATGGGCGCGGTGTCGCCCCCTCCTGACATCAGCTTGTGGCGGAGCTTCTCCAGAGCATCGCTGCCATTGGAGATCAGCTCCCGGATGAACACCTGCAGGACGCAACGGACGAGGGAGGAAATGGAGGCGGAGTCAAACAGAGAGGGAGGGGCCTAGAAATGCATCTTAATGAAACCAGCCACCCTGAACTTGTCAGTCTTTACAGTTTTCAGAAACCAAGCAGTGGGGTCAGGTTACCATAGCAATTCAATGGTCACATGACCTGTGGAGTGACCTCACCCTGGCAGGTCTATTATGTGGAGTTTGAACCAGATGGCCAATGAACCTGTATGATTTTTTTATATCTTGCAATTAGCAGAAGTAGAAATTGCTATCCATATTCTAAATCTGTCACAAAGGAAGCAACCTCAAGTGCAACAAATCTGCTTCAATATTTTTAGAACACTGCCAAAATCACAAACTGAACGATATAGCAAATGTTACATGGAAATGCTTTTTACACATAATTCTGTTTGCGGTCTGACATCTGCACTTTTAGGAAGTGAAATCAGCCAGGGGACACAAACGTTCAGGGGGTGGCAGGTGAAAAGTGCTTGATGTGCGTTACTGGACGGGGTGCCCTGATCCACTACCTCTTTCTCTGAATACAGTGACCTTGCCACAATGTCCAGCAGTTTCTTCGTTTCCGCCTGAAACTCATGTTTCGAGTAGGTACCTTAAAAAAAGTATATTGCACTTTTTAAGCATTACAAATGACAGATCCAAAATACAAAAAAAATCACTGGTTTTTAACCCACCCACTCCCCCACTCTGTTCATCGGTTTGGCATGGTTTGGACAGCGATACCACAGGTTTCAGGGAATTGAGAATATTTTCAACAACACTTCATAAAGTACTGCACTATTTTTTTTTTCCATTTTGGTCTTTAGATAAAACATATGGAACGGAACTCTTTCAAAGCTGTTCATATGAATCCCTTTTCTTCCATGGAGAAATCCAGGGACAACTGAATCCGGGACAGGTTACTGCTTCGGCTTCATCCCACTCACCTTGCACGTTCTCAGTGTCGCTGATAATGGTGTGGAGCGGCTCGTCCTCCGCGCTCTCTGCCTGCTTGGTGCTGTAGGCACGTTGGGGAAGGAGTTGTGTCGCAACCAGGCTGGGGTGGTGAGGGCTCCACACTCGGGGTCTAATCGCGCATTGCCGTGACCCTGCGTGGGCATAAACTGTTCGGGCAGGTGCATAAAATCAAACTAGGAGAAGACGAGTCTTTAACGTAAAGAAAATCACGCTAGGCTAATCACGTATATTACGAGGTTTCTACCACAAGCAAGATGGCAAGTTAGGCTGCTGACATAATTTGCTCTAGGTCCGACACTTTGGTGGTCTACTTTGGTCAATTTCCAAACAGCACCGGCATAATTTTTAACTGTGCCATTTACCAGTAAGATAATACATCTCAATAGATGATTTCCAACCAAATAAATCAAATGTACACTGTCAGATTCAATAAACTATGCTGTCAATGTTATTTCATAATACAACATACTGCGTGCTTACGGTGCCCGCTAGTCGGGTTACGTTATTGAACATACCGGTTGGTCCACAGGGGCTGAATGACGCTGCGTTACTCCTCCGCAAAACACCAGACGAAGACGACAAAAGCCTCGAATTGCCCCTTTGGAAAGCAGCTAAACCACATTTCAGAAGGTTTAAGTAACGAGACATTTTACTCTTGCTTGTCAAGCAGCCTGACCTACTCCCCAACAGCGTGCGACCGTTCAATCGTGCGACAACGACCCTTCCTAGGCGCTCGGTAGTGACGTAATCAAGGTGACCGGCGCGATGCCTGTAAATAACCGGATAAAAATATCTGAAAATAGCAGCACGAAATTTGAGTGCTGCGCGCAGTTCAAATAACTTTTATTCAAGTTAAAATATGCTCGAATGTTCTCGAAACCCTTCCACCTCGAGAAATCCGCACTTTATGGGATTGGTTTGCACTTAAATCACGTGATAAATTAAAGGTCCCACAATGTCCTCTGAAGGTCAACAAAAGAACGCGGCGGTGCTCCTCACCCCCGGTTAAATTTTGAGATTATGTCGGTGTTTTAAGTAGTGCATCGGCCATTTTTGGCAAATGCCTTTTGCAACGATGTATTGAAGGAGTATTTACAATCTTCTGAGTTATGAAACACATGAGAACTGAGCACATAAAAGACGATTTTAAAATATGCTCACTCGTACAGAGATGGGCGCAGAAATTTGAATCTGTGCTTTACATCCACCCCTGAAACCCGCCATTTTATCACTCTAGTTCCCCACAAAAGAAAAAACCACACAGAATCTCTGTTGCACACAGTTTATTTAACAATATGGTATATAAGTAAGAAATGAATTATTTTAACCAGTTTTTTTTTTACAGTGATTTCATTCTTTTCTTTATATTTATAGCATTTTAAACAACCTGCATGATTTTGAGAATGGTTGACCCTCGATTCAAGTTTTCTGTAAGAACGAGGTTTTTTTCTCTCTATCCATTCAAATCAGCAGTGAAAACGGTGATCCCGCTGCAGGGATTAAGTTTTCTTTATGACAAATTTCAGCCATCAAAGGAGAAACAAAAAACAATTTCTACACCTGCAAGACAAAATTCTTGTTCCAAGCCAGTAAGGTGGACGCGTTGGTATGTGGTCTTGCTTCAATGCAGTGTGTGTGTGTGTGTATGTGGGGTAACTGTCTGCCAGAGTGCATAAGTGGCTTGCTTGTGTGTGTGTGTGTGTGTGTGCGCGGAAGTGTTTCAAATGTGTGCAATCGTCTAATTCCTATCTATACAAATGAATACTTAAGTCTCCTGCAGACTCACAATGAGGAAAGTAAAGAGCTCCTCCTGAAAGTGTGTCCTCTTGAGGGAAATCCGTACATTAGAACGCGTATGCGCCAGGACCCAAGAGAGAGAGAAGCAACCTGGCCAAATTCACACAAATTATTTTACAGCCTCTCAACACAAAAAAAATGCTTTGCAAAGGTACAAAATAAAAAGTAAGAATAATATAATGAAATATTTCATTTAGTAAAGTTTCATTAAAAAAAAGAAAAGAAAAAAGGCCCATGAAACCATACCAGGACAAAAAACAGAAATCTCTCCTATCTGGTCAGAACCAAAAAATATATTCTTTGTGATTTAATTATTTTGTGTAGACAGCATTTATTTATTTATTTTTTAAATCCCTCCCCTTGTAGGAAGCAACAATAGCAGTCTTTTGGTAGGAAACCTTCATATTCCCTCGCACTGTTGACTTATTTTTTCCATCTTTTTTTCTTTTTTAAATTTCTTTAAACTTTTTACATGTCAGTACAAAAAGTTTTTTTGGGGGGAGAAAACGCAAACAAGAGTCCCCGGAAAGAGGAAACGAGGTTGGAGGGGAGGGAGGGGCGTGTTCGGCCTCCGAATGCTACAATCCCTCCACAAACTTCTCCAGCGTGTCCCCTGTGGTGTCCCCGACCATGCCTAAGTCAGTGGCGAGGCCGCTGCGGCCGGGCGTGCTGAGCTGCGGGAGCATGGCGCTCTGCTCGGGGGTGCCCAGGTGTCCCTGCTCCATGGAGTTGGGCATGGGCGCGGTCAGGCCCGCGTGGGGGTGCGGGTGCGGGTGAGGGCGGGGCGAGCCCGAGTGGGGCGAGGGCTGCGGCTGTTTCCGGGGGGAGGGGCTGGAATGTGGCGGCTGTTGCGAGGGCGGGCAGGGCGACTGCGCGGGGGGAGCGGGGGAGCGCACCTGGTTGCCGAGCGAGTTGGCCAGCGGCTGGCCGGCGAGGTGCGCCCCCTGGGGCTGAGCCGAGAGCATGTGCGCCTGGGGGCTCATGGGGCTCAGCTGTGCCGGGGAGCCCATCTGCGGCTTCATCGCCACGGCCTGCTGCTGCTGCTGCTGCAGCATGCGCTGGTGCAGCAGGCTCTGAGTCCCATCCAGGCCCATCTGCGCCATGGGGGGCAGCTGACCCATGGGGCCGCTCCCGCCACCTCCACCCTGCTGCTGCTGCTGCTGCAAGGCTAGCTGCTGCTGCATGCGGAGCTGCGAGTAGCTGGCCGCCGGGCCCTGCGGCTGGGGGAACTGCCCATGCGCTTGCTGCATGGTGCCCTGTTGCTGCTGCTGTTGCTGTTGCTGCTGCTGCTGCAGGTGTAGGAGTTGCCGGCGGTACATCTCCTGGAACTGTGGGTTGTGCTGCCCGGGGTTCCTCAGCTGCCCCTGCGGGCCCATGGCGCCCATGCCCTGCTGCGGGGCCTGCTGCTGCTGCTGCTGCTGCTGCTGCTGCGGGGGCATGCCGGGCCTTTGCGCCACGCCCGCCTGCATGGGGGCTAGGCCCTGCATGCCGGGCTGTGCGGCGTGCTGCTGCTGCTGCTGCTGCTGCGGTTGCGGTTGTGGTTGTGGTTGCGGTTGCGGCTGGCCCTGGCTGGCCTGGTACTTGGCGGTCCGCTGCTTGATGAAGGCAGCCATGAGATGCGGGTTGGCCTTGAGAATGTTGAGCACCTGCTGCTGCTGCTGCGGCGAGCTGGGCGACTTGAGCGTGCGCAGCAGGTCCTGCAGCGCCGTGGACGCCATGTTCCCAGCCGCCGGGCCCCTGGGCGGGGTCTGCTGCCCGGGCCCCTGGGGCGGAATGGTGCCCTGCATGCGGGGGGGCTGCGCCATCATGGGCCGCTGCATGTGCTGGGGCTGCGGCGGTGGCGGTGGCGGTGGCGGTGGCTGCTGGCCGCTCATGGGGCTCTGCTGCACGGGGACCTGCGGTGGCGGCTGATGCTGTGGCGAGGGACCCTGCTGGGGGGACCGCATGGGCCCCTGGGGGCCCGGGGCCCACTGCCCGGGCTGCATGCCCTGCATGACCGCGGGCCCCCGGGCACCGACCATCTGCATGGGGGCCTGCATGCGCGGGTGCCCCATGGCGTGGCCGTTGAGCCGGTAGTCCTGGTGCTGCTGCTGGGCCTGGGCCACCCGCTCGATGTGCCGCGCCACCTCCAGAGCCGCCAGGGGGGGCTGCTGCTGCCCCTGCTGCTGCCCGGGGGAGGCCAGGGGCAGGGGGGACTGCTGCTGGTGGAGGGGTGACGACTGAGGGCCCGGCTTGCCCTGGGACGGGGGCGCGGGGAGCTGGCCGGGCCGCGGGCCGTTGGTAAAGGACGGGGACATGATGGGATCGTTGGCAGGCGGGGCCTGCGGCGGGGGCTGGGGTTGAGGGGGGAGGGGCTGGGGCGTCTGCGGCGTATTGGGCTGCTGGTGGGACGTGGGCGTGCCAGGCGCGGCCGGCGTGGGCGGCGACGGCAGGCTCTGGGGCATGCCCCGGCCCTGCATGGAGGCCATGCGGCGGCGCATCATCTGCGCCTGCTGCAGCCGGTGCTGCAGCTGCTGCTGGCGCAGCTTGTGCTTGATGTTGAGGCAGAAGGGCACGGGGCACTTGTTCTCCTGGCAGTGCTTGGCGTGGTAGCAACAGAGGGCGATGAGCTGCTTGCACACGGGGCAGCCGCCGTTGGTCTTGCGCTTGCAGCCCTTGGTGTGCTGCACCACCCGCTTCATCTTCTCGCAGGAGGCCAGGGAGCAGTTGGCGTTGCGGCACTGGCAGGCGTGCACCAGGGACTGGATGCAGCGCTGGATGCTGAGGCGTCGGCTCTCCTGGGGGCTCTTGGAGGACTCCGCCCCCTGGCCATTGCTGTCGTCATCCAGGCCCAGCCCCCACTTGACCATCTGGTGCTCATGGCCCTTGGCGTTGTAGCAGTTGATGCACAGGTCAAAGTCCTGAGAGAGACAGATATACGCACATCGATTAAAAGGTCGTTACGAGGCAGCTTTTGATCATCGCACCGTTTTTCTAGCTTGAATGTCAGTCTCCTAGCCAAATGTCAGCGCCGTGCCAGAAGTATAAATGTAATTAATTGCCTCGGACATCTTTATTTCACACTACCGCACGTTATTTATGCTGCCCATCAATCTTTCAGGTGCGGGTTGAACGAGTGCATCGGGGCGCTCTATTAATTTCTATCTGCTCTTTTGGTTTTAGGATCCGAAGAGCTGCTCGACTCTGAAAGAAGGATTCTTTTGCCAACTGCAACATTCTAGCATTCTAGCTCTACGTCAGGTTTTTCAAACCAATTACTTACCATATCTTTTGTACACATGACCAGGATGAGATCAGACAACTTGGACCGATCAATCCCAAAACTCAAACGCTGCAAGAAGAGCGCCCTTCCGAAAACGTGGCTAGGACCACCCCCGTGCAGCCCCTCCCCTCCCCGCTCACCTCGCAGACGGTGCAGTGCCAGCGCGTCTCCACATGGTGCTTGCACTCGTTGCAGGTGTAGACGAAGCGGTCCTGGCCCTGGTTGTGCAGCTCCACCAGCATGCACATGGAGCTCCACTTGCACCTCCTCAGTGAGGAGAACTCCCAGTGCTTGTCCCGCGCCAGCGTCAAGAAGGCGTCGCGTCCGTCCATCAGGTCGCACGTCAGCATGGGGTCCGGGTCCATGATGGGCGGCAGCGTGTTGATCACCGGGCCCGAGTGAAAGTGGATCACGAAAAACACCTGGGTGGGGAGGAGGGGGTCAGAGAGGCCGCTGTACTTTCACGAGCATCCACACTGAGGAGCCATTAAGTGTTTTAGGGTCAGCTTTCTGTTGCGCTACATTTCTGACCACTTTAACCCATGCAGACTCTGAACTAACAGATGATAGACCACGGTAGACCATGATAGTCACGGACCTATGCGTACTTACTGTGCAAAATAAATAAATAAATGTAAAAAACACAGGACACGGGGGGAGGCTGTTTGGCTTTAATTTGCATGATCCTGAAAAGAAGGGTTGCGAGTTTGAATCCTGTCAGGGCTAAGTTACCGTCATACGTTATAGCGTCCACCTGTGTGAGAGTTAGAAAGAAAGACGTCGAAAGCGAACGAGAGACGAGGCCCACCTCCTTGTGCTTCTCCATGGTGGCGTAGAGTTTCTGGGAGAGGTCGTTGGCGACGTTGGGCATCCCCGGCTTCTTCTTGTTGGCGCGGCTCAAGCTGCTCTTGTTCTTGTTGGTCTTCTTGTTGTTCTTCTTCTTGGCGTTCTTGCTGTCCGTCGGGGTCCCCTGGGAAAAGAGCACCCGAGCGTCAAAACGCAGAAGCGCAACTCGGCGTGCCAAGAACTGGAGGATCCGTTCAGACATTAAGGCCCACGGCTTTCACACGCAAGTGGACAAACATGGAAATACAAGAAGCAAGAGACCCCATCGTTCATTCTACAATATGACATTCTCTCCAACCAACCAAGAGCGTCTGCCAAGTGACTGTAAAGTAACTAGTGATAGAAACATAGTGAGCTCCGGAATGACCACCACAATCAGTGAGCGACAAGCAACTCCCTGAAGACTCGAGAGAAGCTTTATAACTGGTCCATATCAGCCAGTGGTTGGCAGCCCTGCCCAATTAAGAGGAACCTTGAGCCTCCCTATCGAATCACTGCCGCCAACAGTAAGTGAATGAAGGGGGACACAGAAAAAACAGGTAAATAAGGTAAGTAAGGTAGTACAAATAAGTCAAGCAGTCAGGGAGCATCAAAACTACATGGTGATTAAGCAGGCGAGTCCAGTGTCAAAAAAACCCTAGTCTTTTGACCGAGGGATTAGCAGATCAGAAAAGGAAAATCTCGCTTCACCCTCTCCCCCCTTTCCCACTCCCTCTCTCCCTCTCGCTCCCTCCCTCCCTCGCTCACCTCTGGGGTCTCGCAGGACGCAGTGTTCTCCTCCTTCTTCCTCTCCTCCTCCTCCTGCTCCAGCTCCCTGATGCTCTCCTCCAGCACGTTGGGCCAGAAGTCGCCCTCGAAATAGGACAGCTCGTTGGCGCTGGTCAGCCGGTCCTCCGTGGCCTGCTTGAAGATGTCCTGTGAACGCACAACCCGAGAGGCACGTTAACCCTCTACGCCCATCAAATGCACATCCCGAGAGGCGCGTTAACCCTCTACGCCCATCAAATGCACATCCCGAGAGGCGCGTTAACCATCTACGCCCATCAAATGCACATCCCGAGAGGCGCGTTAACCATCTACGCCCATCAAATGCACATCCCGAGAGGCGCGTTAACCCTCTACGCCCTTCGACACCCACCATAGAGACCAGTGTCAAAGAGCAGGATGCTCACTGTAAAATGGGCTTGGGTGTGAATATTCACCACCTTTATAACCCTTCTGCCATTTTAGTTTGCAGCTCAGTGGTGGCCCTTGTGATTATAACCATGCGTATCTCTGGCTCTAATGGTGTTTGCTTACCATTGCTTTCTCAGGCACTATGGATAAAAGCTTCTGCCGAATGACTAAACTGTAAACTGTAATTACCAATGATCTTTGATAATTGACTTAGTGGATAAGCCAGGGAGCTAGCCAAGTTGTTAGCGATTGGCACAACCGAATGCTGAACGTTTTGGGGGAATGTTTATGAGGGAATTTCCCATAATTATTCAAGGGCAGCGCGGGGGTCTGTGGGGGTCTGTGGGGGCCCTGTGGGGGCCCTGTGGGGGGCCTGTGGGGGGCCTGTGGGGACCCACCTTGTAGTCGTGCAGGATCCTCTCAGCAAAAGCCTTGTCCAGCATCTTCCTGTACCACTCCTGCAGGCGCTTGGGTTTTGGGATCTTCTGGTCGATGGGGTGACAATGGAAGATGTAGTCGTCCCCCTCGCTGGGGGGGCAGGCCCAAATGTGACCCGTCACGTACCTGCGCCGGTCGCACACAGACACGCAAAAAATTACACACCCCAAACAAGCTGCTCCGACAGGTTATCGTGACGTCATTACATTAAATAATGTAGAAAAGCATTTGAATTCAAATGAAACGGAAGACGATGTCATTTGTTCTTTTTTTTTTTTTTTACTTGTCATGCCAATTCTCATAATATATACTTTAAAAAAAAACAGCCAGCTGGCTGGATTTGGTTCACACAAATGTGTGTGGGATGTGTATGTGCGTGTGCGTGTGCGCGCGGATCTCCACGTCTGGCGGCTTGGCGATGTGCACTAGAACAGCACAGATGGGCAGAGGGAGGTGTGATCTCCGTGGCGGGGGAGGGAGACCGCGGGACCTACCCGAGCTTCTTCACGTACTCCAGGTATCCGATGAGGATCTCGTGGTAGACGGCGGTACGCAGCAGCCGTGGCTTGAAGAAGTGTATGCTGTCCAGGTAGGATATGTACACCCGTCTGTGGAGGGAGAGCGGGCGGGGAGTTAGGGAGACGTCGCCGGGGTCTACGGAGGCGATTCCGACATGGCGGGGGGGGGGGCTCACCTGGTGTTGGGGAACGGGCACTCGGACCCGTACTCCTGGACGTGCATCCCGAAAAAGCAGACGTCCACGCCGTCTATCTCCTCGAACGCGAAGAGTGCTTTGGTTCTGTATGGGAAGGTCTCTGACATCTCGCCTGTGTCCACAAACCTGTCACCGCAAAGAGAGAGAGAGAGAGAGGGGGAGAGAGAGAAAGGAGTAGAGAGAGAGAGAGAGAGGGGCAGAGAGAGAGAGGGGGAGAGAGAGCGAGAGGGAGAGAGGGAAGGGAAAGAGAGCGAATGAGAGGCACAGGTAAAGGAAGAGAGAAGAGGAGATAGAGGGATGGAGAAGGCATGGGGAGAGAGAGAGACAGGTCTCAGTGCCTATACAAAAACAGGGTGAATACAGTCCAGACAAAAATAACAAACTATAAAGTGCTCCCCACTCCACCCCTTATGTCCTGGCATAGATCTGTCAGAGGGACTTGGCTTTTATTCCAGAATTTAGTGTTCCTGCAAATCACAGCTGGGTTATGGAACGGACACCTGCTCAGAGACTGAATTTAGGGTATCGCCTCAATTCATTCATCTCCTGTCCAAGCCAGCTGGGTTTCCCATCCTTTAAGGGATTTTATGTCACCCTCAACGACTTTTCACAAATCAGCCGGACCCGTGTGTGGCAAGTAAGAGGTCTCAAAGCTTGTAGGCCTAACTAGCGTGTGATGTAATGAGAGCAGGTGAGGCTGTGCAGGTGAGCAGTCGGGTAGCGCCTCACCTGGATTTCATGCCAGGCTTGACCTCCACGGTTTTGTCGGAGCTGGCCACCACTCGCACGAAGACCTCCCCGGCCTCCGGATGGTTCTGCCTTTTCAAGTACTTATTCACCCGATCCTCAATGTACATACCCAGTCTAGTGGTCTGAAGCCCTGTGACACACACAGACACACGCAGGCACACACACACAAACACATGTCAGAGCAGGCTTAACACCCCTGTTTCAGTTCCTTTTGGCCCTACTCAAATCTCTTTATTACAAATGAACATGTGTAATGCCAACAAGCTAAATAAAAAATGTAAAAGTATTTGTGGCATTTAACAGGCGCTCTTATCCAGAGCAACTTACAAAGCTCACATTATTTTACATGCAATACAGCTGGATATTTTTTACAGAAGCTATTCAAGATAAGTGCCTCGCTCGAGGGCATGACTGCAGCGCCCCACCTGGGATTTGAACCTGCAACCTTTTGAGTTTTGAGCCTAGTTCTCTAACCATTCCACAACACTGCCACCTGGACCTTTTATCAGGAAGGACAAATGATAAGGGCCCTAAAGCCACTTACTTTTGGCAGCAAATTTGTTCTCCTTCCGCGTTTTGCCAGACTTCTTCAAACAATTATTACAGATGAAGCTGATGGAGGATAAGAAAAGACAAGATTATAATACATTTATATTTATATATATACATACATAGTTATTATTCACGTCCATGATTATTGAGAGTCTGCACTAACCCTGCTGGCCAGATGACGTCGTAGTGAAGAACACAGATCTGATGCATCTTACGGCCACAGTCTTTACATTCAACAAACCTGTAATGAGGGGGGAGAGAGTGGGTCAGACCGGACCGGGCCGGGCCACAGAAGCATGTGGGGCGGGGCAGAGGAGCAACGCTTTACCGCAAGTCTCAGTTTCTCGAGCCCTATGTCTGAGCCAGCAAAAAAGGACATTTCAATGGCTACATTTGGCATGTGATACTGCTACAGGTATGCAATAGTGCTACATGTATGTGATTCTGCTTCATGTATGAGGTTTTACTCCATGTATGTGATTCTGCTACACGTATGCCAGCGTGTTACGGGTGAAACACAGGAGCTGCGCTTGAAGCAGCAGTGGTTTGAAACAGCAGGTGGCGCTGTTACACATAAACAAGGAGCTTGCGCCACTGCTACCTGTCCATCACGCCAAGCGCTGTAGAAACACAAACGCCACCAAGGGCACAAATGCAAAGCAGACACAGAGCGCGCAGATACTTACGGTTCTGGGTCCAACATGTCGTTTTTCTTTTTTTCAAACTGGTCTTTCGATATCCTACTGGGGAGGGAGGGAGGGAGGAGAGAGAAAAAAACAGAAAGAGAGAGAAAGACGGAGAGACATAGAGAGAGATATGGGGATGTGTGAGATGGAGACAGAGTGAGAGGGAGAGAGAGAGAGACACATATATAGGGAGTGATAGAGATAGGGAGATATACAGGGGGAGAGAGGGAGATATACAGGGGGAGAGAGAGAGAGAGAGAGAGAGAGATGCATAGGGGGAGAGAGATAGGGAGAGATACAAAAGTAGAGCGATGGAGAGAGGGAGAGTGAGGGGTGAAAGTTAGTATATATAGAAATGTGTCACACCAGGTCCCCCACATCAGGGGGGCAGCTGCCCAACACTAAAAAGAAAATGATCTTCTCAAAACTACAATACACTTCCATGCATTCTATTAAAATTCCTACTGTACCCAGAATGCAATGGCACAGCAGGACAGAGCATGAAACACCTCAATACAGACAGCTAAACACCACTTGACGTTTAATACAGTGTATGCCTAAATCCATATTAACCAACGGATTGGACGAGACTTACGTCTGCGACTGGGAGGGGTCATCTCCCAGGGTGACGCGGTCGCCCTGGATCTCATTGAAGCACTTTTCGCAGAAGTGATACCTGGGAGGGAGGAGACGCACTTCAGTATGAGCCGAGCGTGCGGACGGACTGAGGCCCAGCACTCAGCGACATCACGCGGACGCCATTTCACTCGCTCTCAGGGTTCTTTCAAAGAGGACATGTTCTCAAGACTAAACCCTCTCATCCCAGGAGGGAAGAAATGCCGTTTGGGAGGGGGGGGGGGGGGGGGTGGCAGTGGGCAAAAGGATCAGAACCCCCCCAGTCAGTTAGGGCCCCGATACCCCACCATGGAATTCTCTGAGCTGTGATTCCTTCTCCATGTCTAAGTTACCCTCTCTGCTTTCCCCCCATCGTTACCCTCCCTGCTTTCCCCCCCATCGTTACCCTCCCTGCTTTCCCCCCCATCGTTACCCTCCCTGCTTTCCCCCCCATCGTTACCCTCCCTGCTTTCCCCCCGATTGTTACCCTCCCTGCTTTCCCCCCATCGGAATAAAGCAACAACGAAAATAAAAGAAAACGGACTGAATATTCGTTATAAAAACAAGAATATAAAAACATGATAAAATTAATTTGAATACATAAGACCAGAGAGGCTGGGGGAGGGAGACATAATCGTGCTGGAGTGAGTACACAGGACAGGGAGCTGCTCACGCAATGACAAACCTTTACCCCTCCCTGGTGCCACATTAAAATCACTCCCTTGCAGGACTTCCTGGCTCCCTTAGTTACAGTCCAAATTCATTACCGCTGCCAAGCTTCTCTTCTGATACCATTTAGTGTGGGTTACTGCCAAAAATGACATCATTTGTATGATATTATACAATCAAGAGTCGATGTGTAATCTCAAATGTCACTTGATGAGAACATCAATAAGGATCCATGCATTTTCCAAAGTAGATAATCTACATGTCACAGCGACAGACGGTGATCTCCATTCTTAATTAAGAAAGTTTACAATATGCAAGCAAACGAACGAGGTACTCTGGTATTCACAATATTTAAAACTGATGCAACGATAAGCGCCGAAAGACAGAAATGATCCCGCAGTGACCCGATGTGGACAGCAGGGGGAGCAGTGGAGCGCTATAGGAAAACAGGCATTTTGTAGAAAAATCCCATATTTCGTTCTTGCGTAGATTGCACAAGCACAACAGAGCACAGTGTCTCGTTACAGCGCTGGACGTAGGGAGGAGTTAAGATGGTTTCCCCCCACCTTCCGCGTTAGACTGTGCTTCGCAGTCCTGCTTGTAATAAAACCAGGACGGGAAAGCACACGGCCCGCGCGTACGCCGCCGAAAACACAAAACGACCTATAGGAAAAACCCACGATCCACCAGTGTCACGAGGATCTACGAGCGACGCTAAGCCTTCTGGGAAAGCACCTGCCTCATCAATGCTTTAAAAATGTATTTATGTTTTTTTTTTTGTACTTATTTTGCTGAAACTACAGTTAAAAAGCTTTCGCGTACACTATAACTGACAAACTGGGGGGTATACTATGAAGCAGGATTACCGAGTTAGCTGGATAACTGCACTGAGTAAAATCCCTAACAGCTCTTTTTACTTTGGTCCATGTTCCAGATTTGGGAGGGTTCCAGGTTTTACTCGGGTGCAGTTATCCAGCTAACTCAGTAATCCTGCTTCGTAATACACCCCTCTGGTCAACAGGTTATTTAAAAAATTACGCACAATTATTTTTCCTCCTTATGCACACTTTCACCTGTATTCATATGACGGAATGCGGACAGGGCTACAGATTGAGATGGAAAAACAGTACAGACAGTCAAATCCCTGGCTGTGCCATAGGGATTGTGCGTAGGGCTGAGAGTCAGCCAGCCCTGAGAAAATACCATCAGCGAGTAACAGACTAAGACACAACCCCCAAGTCCCCCCTCACACAGAACCACGCCCTCTCACCTGTTCTGGAAGCTGTAGTAGGTGCCGTCCCTGGATATGGTGCACAGCTGTTTGCCGTAGCAA
This sequence comes from Ilyophis sp. 1 JC-2022, assembly GCA_022702515.1. Taxonomy (NCBI): domain Eukaryota; kingdom Metazoa; phylum Chordata; class Actinopteri; order Anguilliformes; family Synaphobranchidae; genus Ilyophis; species Ilyophis sp. 1 JC-2022. The sequence goes on from CM040394.1 coordinate 96,329,987, forward strand.
CAGAGCGTTTGAGGGGAGAACTCGTACTGCGGAAACATGGAGGGAAAGTGCATTGTTCTTAATCTGTCAAACAGGCTACAGCTCACTAATACTGTACATACTCTAAGCATTGTTCTTAATCTGTCAAACAGGCTACAGCTCACTAATACTGTACATACTCTAAGCATTGTTCTTAATCTGTCAAACAGGCTACAGCTCACTAATACTGTACATACTCTAAGCATTGTTCTTAATCTGTCAAACAGGCTACAGCTCACTAATACTGTACATACTCTAAGCATTGTTCTTAATCTGTCAAACAGGTTACAGCTCACTAATACTGTACATACTCTAAGCATTGTTCTTAATCTGTCAAACAGGCTACAGCTCACTAATACTGTACATACTCTAAGCATTGTTCTTAATCTGTCAAACAGGCTACAGCTCACTAATACTGTACATACTCTAAGCATTGTTCTTAATCTGTCAAACAGGCTACAGCTCACTAATACTGTACATACTCTAAGCAAGGAACACAAACGCCATCGCAGCCTCGAGACATACGCAAGTTCTTTGCTTACATACCCTACACGGGTTTACCGGCTTCTTTCAAACCCGTCGGAGGTTATCCACTAGTTGGCAGCCGAGGCTAATCTGGTTGGAGCGAGTAACCTGCACCGGAAATTATTACTTCTTCGTTTGTCTTCATCGTTGAACAGAATTTGCATTTAGCGCCTCAAACGGAAATGCGTGAAATTGCACCACACGTTTCCGTTGCGTAACAAAATTTGGACTGCGCATTTTGCAACGCAAAGAAAGCCCCCAGCGTTGCTCTTTGCGTCGTTGTGCACATTCCTTGCGTAGAGTACGTAACAGGCCTTCGTCTGATGCTATAGCTAAGTATAGGCGTTCAGAGCAGAGCTTTTCAGACTCAGACCTGAGTATGTAAGTATGCTGCTTTTGAATTGCAATGAGCCATTAACTGTTCTTAATTACACACTTATAATGTCTATTGAGGTACGGTTCACCATTTTAAAGCCACATTATGGCAGAAATGACCACGCTTGCACTGAACCAACGTCCTATTAACATCCCAGGGCTTTTAAACAGATAGCAGACGAATGCTTTCCTTTAACGCGCTAGTCAGAAAATGACTCCTGTGGAAACGTTCACGTTTACTTGATGAAATCATAGACTGACAACAGAAATGATTGCGGTTCTAACCGCTGAAATTGTGTGCAGCTGATTACTGTAACCCGTTTAGGGAAAACCAGGAGCTGACGGCAAAACCAAAGCCAAAACACTGAGCCGAAAACCTTTATGTGTGACTGAGCTAATGGGGAAAAATCATGGAAGAACACATTTTCAATTACCTTGATTTATCAAAAGACTGGCTGCAGGAAAAAACCACAGCACATAGGCTGGCCAGGGACCAAGCCCCTCACTTAGACCATACTGACACAGGTCAACTTACACGAAGCACACCAGCGCTTTAATGCGTAACGGAAAGTGCAGTATTGCCATCGAAAAGGAAAACTGATGTGCGTAGAGCAAGTAACCACACAGACAGACGTGCCTGACTCAACTGCGGAGTACATCCAGAAAAACCTATTGAAACTATCACGCTCTTTCGAAGCCTTAAGTCCTACTTCACTGCGTTTTAAAAATTAGAATACATTTGCTTTTCCACTGAACAAAATGTGAGATGATAAAAAAAGCCACCAGTCCGGCTTCAAACCTGGCCACTCATCGGAGACCGCACTCCTCTCCGTCAGCGAGATGCTTCATGCAGCTCGTGCAGCCTCCCTCTCCTCTGTGCTAATACTTCTAGACCTCTCTGTCGCCTTCGACACCGTAGATCACTCCATCCTCCTGTCGTCCCTGTCTGCAGCGGGGATCAGCGGCTCGGCCCTGGCCTGGATTAAGTCCTACCTTCGGCTTAGGATTGTTTTAACGCACTTGTTACTAGTTCGGAAATGCACTATGTACGTCGCTCTGGATAAGAGCGTCTGCTAAATGTCTATAATGTAATGTAATGTAATAAATATTACGGGGCATTCCAAACTGAGGAAAAAAAGAGGAAAAATAAAACTATCGGGCCCCCACCTTCCTTCCGCAGCAGTACCCCAAGCCCTGCATGACGGGGTCGATCTCCTGCTCAAACACCTCGGCCAGCTTGGAGCAGTACTTGTAGACGCGCGAGGTCTTGCGGTTGTAGAGCCAGGCGTTGTTGAACATGAGCCAGATGTCGTCCACGTACTGCCAGGGCTCCTGGTACTGCCCCGTGTCCAGCTTACGCTTGATGGTGGACAGGTCCATGGGGCTCTTCACTATGTCAAAGTAGTCCTGGGAGCACACAGCAGAGACAAACTCAACAAGAGCGCACTGAGTGAATCAGTGAGTGAGTGAGTGAGTTGGAGAGTTAATTGGTGACTGAGTGAATGAGTTGGTGAGTGAGTGAGGCAGTGATTGAGTTGGAAAGTGAATCAGTGAGTGAGTGAATGAGTTGGTGTGAGTGAGTGAGGCAGTGATCGAGTTGGCGAGCGAATTGGTGAGTGAGGTAGTAATTGAGTTGGAGTGAGTAAATGAGTTGGTGAGTGAGTAAATGAGTGAGGTAGTGATTGAGTGAATGCGTTAAAGAGCAAGTGAGTGAAGCAGTGACTGAGTGAGTTGGTGAGTTAATCAGTGACTGAGTGAATGAGTTGGTGAGTGAGTGAGGCAGTGATTGAGTTGGAAATTGAATCAGTGAGTGAGTGAATGAGTTGGTGAGAGTGAGTGAGTGAGGCAGTGATTGAGTGAATACGTTAAAGAGCGAGTGAGTGAAGCAGTGACTGAGTGAGTTGGTGAGTAAATCAGGCAGTAAGAGAGGGAGAATAGTCTGACCCAGAGTCAGGTGGAGAACACTCACTGGGATGCCAAGAAGCATGGGGTCCACAGGCTGGCGGAAGGGCAGCGACTCGGGGTCCTGGCGGTACAGTGCCTCCAGCGTGGGCATCAGGGCCTGCCGCAGCTCCTCAGGCTTAAAGACTGCAAGGACCAGAAGGGGGGCAACGTTGAGTCAGCACACATTTACATTAAAGGCATTTAGCAGACGCTCTTTTCCACAGCGACTTACACAGCATTTTTGCATTTATACATAGTACCCATTTACAGCTGGATATATACTGAAGTAATTTAGGTTAAGTTCCTTGCTCAGGGGTACAACGGCAGTGTCCTACCTGGGAATCGAACCTGCAACCTTTCGGTTACAAACCCAGTTCCTTAACCATTGTGTGAAAACTTCACACGGGGGGAACGATACGGGGGGGTAAATTCTAAAACACTTTGCTCTCTTACTTTTCCTGCGTGGCAGGGAAGGGGAAGCGGAAGTGGCCATGCCGTTTGCTCCGCCCTCCTCCTCCTCTTTGGGCTCCACCTTAATTTCCGGCTTCTTCTCCTCCACCTCCATTGGCTCCTGCTTTGGCTCCGCCCCCTCCGGTTCCTCCTTCTTCATCGCCAGTGGCCTTGTGTTATCCTCGTGCTGGGGGGGTCAATTCGGTAGGAATATGAACACCCCAGCCATTCCACTCAAAATCCTAACTCTTCACATAAACAGCACTCTGCCATCCTAGGCTTGAGTTAAAATTCGTGGTTAGATTGGCAGAGACGACAACACGGATATTTCTCACAAAGCACGATGCGCCCTTGCCGCAGTGAAATTTCCAACACCACAGATGTGGAGTCGAGCAAGTCCAACAAAACAAAACCTTACAGCGTCGCTATTCAGAAGCTTCTTACAAAGTACAGGACTCCCTTGGCGCGCTAGTATCCAGCTCTGTGTATCTGGAGTAAGGAACGGCCAGGCTTGCTGCTTATCCATCAACCCTTCAGTTAATTATGAGCTGCAGGGTGCACCGTGGTGTTCGATGCGGCTTGGTAATCTCGGACATCCATCGCTGGCTGTTAGCGCTGCACTGAGCGCCGCTATGCCTGTATGAGCGGCGCAACACCCTGCCCCAGGGTAGGGAGGGGCGATATACCGCAACAATAATCATCGAATGCAGTAACGGACATCGCCGCCATGAGGTGTCGTGCCTTTCTTCTCAAATTTTTTTCTTTAATTATACCTGATGCTTTAGTAAATATACAAACTTCAGAGGCTACTGAAATTCTTTCACTACCACTACATTACGACGCTGCCTGGCCAAAGAGTCGCACTCTTAACACTACCACTACATTACGACGCTGCCTGGCCAAAGAGTCGCACTCTTAACACTACCACTACATTACGACGCTGCCTGGCCAAAGAGTCGCACTCTTAACACTACCACTACATTACGACGCTGCCTGGCCAAAAAGTCGCACTCTTAACACTACCACTACATTACGACGCTGCCTGGCCAAAAAGTCGCACTCTTAATATTTCGTTGGACCGCCTTTAGCTTTGATTACGGCGCGCATTCGTCGTGGCATTGTTTCGACAACCTTATGTAACGTCACAACATTTATTTCCGTCCAGAGTTGCATTCGTTTTTGGCCGAGATCTTGTATTGACGACGGGAGAGTCGAACCACTCCGTAAAGTCTTCTCCAGCACATCCCAAATACTTTCAATGGGGTTAAGGTCAGGCCAATTCATGTGTGAAAATGACTCCTCATGCTCCCTGAACCACTCTTTCACAATTTGAGCCCGATGATTCTTGGCATTGTCGTCCTGGAATATGCCCATTGATGGGATAACCTGGTCATTCAGTACATGCTGGTACTCAGCTGACTTCATTTTATTGCTGCATAATGTTGCTGAGTCTAGACCTGACCAATTAAAGCAACCCCAGATCATAACACTGCCTCCAGAGGCTTGTACAGTGGGCTTGTTCTATGCATGACGGGTGCAACGGCGACCTTTTTTTTGGCCAGGCAGTGTATTTTGGGTTATGATAAGACAGCTAAATCAGCAGCAAGGTGGTTTAGCTTCCATGTGATGTGTTTTTGTCAATCACATGGCTGCTGCAAGGCCTTGCAGCTTATTGGCTGTCTTAACAACAGATGTCAGTGGTGACATTTTGTTTCCCCTGTAAGAATTTCACACAGCCTCTTTGGATGTGTACTCGCATCAGGAACAATTAAAGAATAAAAGTGGTGGCGACGATCAGTATTGCATTTGATAATTATCGCTGTGGTATATCGCCCAGCCCTACTCCAGGGCCGACCCGCAGGGCCTGGCTGGGAACGCACCTCTGTTTTGGGTTCAGACTTGCCGGACTGAAAGCCACGATCGTCGCCCCGGGGCTCCAGTTTGTCGGGGGCGGGAAGGTCGGGCAGGGCCTGCTGGGAGTGCACTTCCGCCACGGACGCAGGGGTGGGCACGCGGTTATCCATGCTGGCCGCTGCCTGGGAAAGCTGGGGGCGGGACAGAGGGAGACGGACATTCGGAACGGGCCAATCACATGACAAAGACAACGCAACTCAAGCGTGAGAAGAAAAGAAGCGATCCGTCTCCGGAGCCAATCCAGCAGTGAAGAAGCATCAAACCTAAAGGACTCGGTTATAGTCAAGGTCCCATCAAAGATGAACAAACATGGGGGACACCACCACTCTCACCCGCCCACCCCTCCACATTCCAACAGTTAAGCAATGAAACTCCCACCCTTCCTTTGGATAGAGCACATCCAGAGCTGAGCTCAATAGCAGCAGGACTCCTGCAGTGTTATAGGAGTGTTGGGCTGTAAAGCAGGAGGATTGGAACAGATAATACGCAGCTAATGCAGAGGAGCGTATGAATGAGAGGGAACCATGACGACGGCAGCGTGCGGCTTCACAAGCTGTCAATCACCCACTGTGGAGGGGGAGAAGTAACTATTGGTTCAGACCATCAGGTCGTTAGCGGCGCTCGCGCGATAGCTAATGATCTTACGGTTTGAACCGGTAGTTATTAGAGGGGTTGGAGAAGCCGCCCGCTGCCTCAGTCAATGAAAAAGACACGGGGACGGAGCGGAATCTCACCGGGGTGGTGGGGGCCGGCGGCTGCACCGAGGTGGGCTGCGTCAGCTGGAGGGCGGGGTCCGGGAGGGGCTGCAGGGGGGTATGCGGCCGGGAAGGGGTGCGGCCGGGCGGGGTTGCCATGGGGCCGGGTGTGGAGGCAGGCCCCCCGGAGGAGGGGGGCGGGACGGAGGGCGGGGCCTGCAGGGGGACGGGGAGCTGGTGCTGCTGCAGGTTAGGGGAGGCAGTGGAGGTGGGCGGAGGAGGAGGCGGTGGCGTGGAGCGGTGGGGGGACTGGGCGGCCGGGCCACAGGGGATCTGGGGTCCCATGGAGCCCAGAGCGTTCAGGGGGAGACTAGCGTTCTGCTGCTGCTGCTGCTGCTGCTGCTGGAGAGAACACACACAGCACGGCGTCAACTCCCTTCACACGCCTGGCACACACACACCGCCATGTGCGGGATCATACCACTCTCCCCATCACCTCAAACACAAGGCCAAGAAACCACGGAAACGCAGACGAAACGCTCAGGAAAAATAAAACCTTAAATCGTATATTATGTATATCTGAATATAAATTAACCATATAAGGGGGTTTTCCCTCCCTTCTTCATTTTTCCCTCTCTCCCCACATGCCCCCATCTCCATCCCATACTAACCTGACCACAGCCCTCCCCGGCTCCACCCCCTGCTCACCTGAGTGACCACAGCCCTGCCCCGGCTCTGCCCCCTGCTCACCTGAGTGACCACAGCCCTCCCCGGCTCCACCCCCTGCTCACCTGAGTGACCACAGCCCTCCCCGGCACCGCCCCCTGTTCACCTGAGTGACCACAGCCCTGCCCCGGCTCTGCCCCCTGCTCACCTGAGTGACCACAGCCCTGCCCCGGCTCTGCCCCCTGCTCACCTGAGTGACCACAGCCCTGCCCCGGCTCTGCCCCCTGCTCACCTGAGTGACCACAGCCCTGCCCCGGCTCTGCCCCCTGCTCACCTGAGTGACAGCAGCCCTCCCCGGCTCTGCCCCCTGCTCACCTGAGTGACCACAGCCCTCCCCGGCTCTGCCCCCTGCTCACCTGAGTGACAGCAGCCTGAGAGGCTGGCTGGCCGAGGACCATGTTCACATTCACGCCACCGCTGGACGCGGGGAACTGGGCCTGGGCCATGAACTGGGCCTGGCTGGCCGTCTGCCCAACCATGCTGCCGGCGTGGTTTCCCATGATGCCTTGGGCCTGGGGCATCCTGGAGGGGGACATCCCCATCTATGGAAATAAACCAAACAAAAAAATGTTATAAAAAATGATGGAGAGAAGAGATTGATACGAGAAACCTCTTCTGTCATCCGCGTACTCTGAAGCATCAAAGCGACAGATCGCATTCCTAACCGTGACCGTCAGACACAAGAATGGCGGCAAGAACCTTTGACTCCACGCGACGGCAGAAACAAGAGAATGACTCACAACCTCAGGCCATAAAGACCGAAAAAAAACTGTGAGCGTCACACTGAAACCCGACCCCACAGGCCCGCCTAAATGTCAGCGGCATCGCTAGCTAAGCACCCAAAGACTCCTCAGACTGCGACCCTGTGCAAGGGAGCAATGGCGGTCGAGAGAAAAACACGTGTGGGTCAGGGAAACGGAAGAAACCATTTCTCCGGAGACCCGAGAAGGAGGGGGGGGGGGGGAGAGGATTACCGCTGGAACGGAGCTCATGTTCATTTGCGCGGGGTGATTCATGGGGGACACGGCACGGGACCCTATGGGCGACTGCGACATCTGCACATTCTGCATCGCCATGGGGTTAAACTGATTCAGCCCTGAGAGAGAGAGAGGGGGGAGAGAGAGAGGGAGAGAGAGGGGGGGGGGGAGAGGGCGAGAGACAGACACACAATTAGCATCTGGTGGGGAAAGCTCCAGACGCGATAATTTAATTATGTAATTGTGATGAGTCAGTAGAGACAAGCGGCGTCTAAACGAGTGTCACCTTACCTTCAACCCAAATATGGCGACCAGATGAAGTGCTATTCTACCATTCAATGAAGCTACCAACACTACTACACGCACTTGATTATACCTATTTTGCCACATTGTGTCCAGTCAGCCGTAGTGTATTTGTTTGTGTGTCCGTTAGCTACTAACAGAACACTAATAACCTGAGAAAAGCTTCGATTATATTGTGTTGTATATTATTTTAATATACAAATAAAGGTACATTTACACCCACATCCTATACTTGCGGCATTTGGCCAGCAGGGATGTGCGTATCAGTCAGTTACGACACCAAAGCAAAACGAAATGCAGAGAGAGACCACACGGTATCTCCAGAGAAGCGAAGGTGACCACAGTGTTTGAGAAGGGGAATGTGACGAAAGCACGCAGCGCTGTCTCAGGCTGATGATGCAACAGCGCTGAGGACAGCCGATAGGTCAGTGAGGAGAGGAGGCGGTACCTTGAGAAACCTGCACGCGACTCATGATCTGATTTGGCACATTGGGCATCGGCACAGGTCCATCTGAGAGTAACAGGAGAAGGAGGGGGGGCAGAGAGTGGTAACGGGGATTAGAATCAGTCCTGGGAGTACGGCTGGGCAATACGGACTAAATATCCTATATAAAATACACAAGAAATAAACTGAAATATAGCCTACTGTAACTGCAAAATACTAAGGATCAGTCAAAATGCAGTAACAATCATATCAACTTCACTCTTTTTATTATGAACACTGAACGGTGTGAAATATTGAGTAACATTCAAAAATTGGATAGTAAACCTGTTCGTGTTATGCTAGTATACAAAATACTTGAGCAAAAATAAATAAAATAAAATAAATGAATACATTGTTAAAAATCCAAGCTTCTTTGTGTGGAAGTACATAGGCTGACCAGACATCTTCCCATTTTTTTTGGGACCAAAAATATCTGCCCAGGTTCTGTTCCTAAAAATGTACGGTTACGTTTTGCTCGTTCCATAGACCATATATAAACAAATAAATAGCTGGTTCCCAGTATTATTATTTATAACGTATGAATATTAGTATTATTTTCATCACACCCACCTGCCTGTTCCCTTTTTTAAATCCAGTATATGATCACCCAAATTAAAATATATATTTCCAGATAGGGCTGGGCTATAAACCATATCGATGAATAATGAATTTTTTTTTTTTTTTCAACATAAGAATGTAGTTCCGATCAAGTAATTTGATTGGACAAGAGGCATTCCGTGAGTGCTGATATACAATACCACAGCACTGGAACTTACTATAACGCATCACTCTGCTTAGTTGTATACCTTCCAACTGATACATTGTTGAAAAAAAATTATTATCATTTTTTTTTTATGGAATCCTGAAGAAACCTTTTTGGCAGAGCCAAAAAAATGCAGACACTCACTGGGCGATCTCCCGGCCTGTGCGGGCCCCAGGGCGTTGGGCTGGGGGAGGCCAGGCTGCTGCGCTCCGGCAGGGGCCATGGGCGGCTGCTTCTGGAGCCGCGACCTCCGCTTCTCCTCCAGCTCCTTCTGGATTTTATAGATCTTCTCGGCCAGGAAGTGGTAGTACTCGTCCTGTGGGAGCAGGGCCAGAGGGCCAGAGTGTCAGAGGGCCTTGGGTGTGCGCGTCCGGAGTGCGGGGACGGGGCGGGGCCCGATGGAAGCTTACCCTGCTGTTGGCAGACTCGTACATGTCTCCCTCCACCTTGCGGGCGTAAGCCACCAGGTTCTCCATCCGACGGTCCTTCAGAGCAGCCGGGTCTGGGGTGGGGAAGATGGCCTGTACACTGCAGGGAGGAGAAGAGAGAGGGATGGACAAAAGAAGAGAGAGATTGGGGATGAGAGCAGAGGAGAGGGAGATTGGCAGAAAAAGCAGAGGAGAAGAGAGGTAGAATAGAGATTGGGGCAAAGGAAATGGATACATATATATATATATATATATGGAGAAAAGAGGGAGAGAGAGATAAAATAAAGAGAAAGAGGGTAGGAGAGAGAGAGAGAGAGATGATGATTAATGGTCCATGGCTCAGTCAACCCGCCCCCTGATTGACAGCCAAAGGGCGTGGCTCTGCTGGGACTCACAGTTTGTGCACCAGGTGGTTGCGCAGATCCTGAGTGACGTGCTCGTGCCACGACTTCCTCTCACAGGTGGCGGACAGCGGGGCGGCGGTGGGCAGGCTCCCCATGGAGCCGGCGCCGGGCCCGTCCGACATCAGCTGGCTGCAGGCAGAACCACAACCAGCCCGGTTAGAGAGAGCACGCATTCACAATGCTCACATCATCACATCCTCGCTCCCACAATGCATCAGAAATTACAGAGGACCCATGTTCTGTTCTCATCCACGGCGCAGGGCAGACCGCGGCAGGCGGGTTAGCGGGTGGAACGGGGGCGGGACTCACCTGACGTTGAGCGAGGGAGGGAGGGAAGAGTCGGAGTGCATGTTGGCCTGGTCTGACGTGGGGCCTCCCATGTTCATCTGGTTAGTGCCTGTGGAGGGAAGGTGGCGGTCAAACTCAGGACTGGACTGCTGGTCAGCGTGCACGCTCACTCTCACAGAATCAAAGAAACTAACTGTAACGGTTCATCAAGACGACAAAAAATTCAAAGCCAAGACAAACAGTATGGAATATTATTATTGTTTGTAATATTATATTGTACAGTATATGAGGAAAAGATGTTTTGCATATTATACATTTGAGGAGGAAAATGTGCGTGTGTGTATGTGTGTGTGTGTGTGTGTGTGTGTGTGTGTGTGTGTGTGTGTGCATGTGTGTATGTGTGTGTGTGTGCGTGTGTGTTTTTGCGTCTCAGTCGTTACCAAGTGCATTGACGGAGCGCAGCTGCTGCTGGAGCTGCTGGGGCGTCTGCGCATTCTGCTGTCCAGGGACCTGCTGGGGCTGCGTGTGCGCAGACGTCTGGTTGCCGTAGGGCAGGCCCAGGGCGGCGTAGGCCCTCTGCATGGAGCTGGGGTCGATGGGCGTGGCACTGCTGATGGTGGGCGTGCTCTGCTGGCCTGTGCCCACCTGACCCATTGAGTTCTGCAGACCAGCACTGGGGGAGCTGAGCATGGCTGTCAATCACATGAGAGAGAGAGGGAGGGACTTACACGCAAGCACCAGGGTCTGAAATGAACACCGGCCACCAGCCAAATGCTGGTAAAATTCAGATTGTGGCACTTTGGTTGGTAACCAACCAGGTTGTGTTATTTCGTATGTGGCTGGTAAAATGTTGAAAATGGCTGGTGATTTTTAGAATGCTCAAGCCATTTCATACACTGACGCGCACACACGCATTCACACACGTACGCACGCACATGCAAACACACACTTACTCACACACAGGCATATATGCATATACACACAAGCACACGCTCACTCGCCTGCTCACTAGTTTGCACGTACGCAAACAGGCACATGGACACACAAACAAATACACTACGGCTGACTGGACACAATGTGGCAAAAAAGGTATAATCAAGTGCGCGTATGAAAAAATTATTATAACTAATTGAGGACGAAACAAAGCGTAAAAATAATAATTTTCAATGAAAGAGGTGTCGGGATGCACAGTGAAAATTATGGGTAAATCCGACCTGTGGAAATAAAATAAATAAATAAATAAAACATTCAGGAAAAAAAATAAGATCTGGCCTGAGGATGAGACTTTCAGTTAAATTTACAGGTCTTCAGGTAAAAATCCCAGAAACTCAAAATACTGCTGCAAAACTGTAGCTTCAGCCAAGGTGCACAGGGCTGAGAGACTCTGAGCTGAAGCAAAACTGAGAGCCTGCTCTTCCGCAACAGGGCATTTAAATGTGTCACTGGCTAATCCGCCAATCAGGCAGCTGGACTGTACAGGGCCCCGCCCCCTCAGAATGCTGAGGCCCCACAGCCCCTCCCCCCCAAGGCTCTCAGATGTCCGGGCCCTGTCGGAATCTGCTCTGCCGCTCGCAACTCCACACAGCCGGGCGTGCACCGAGCTTCTCCGCCTGCAGGTGGCGCCTCTCGTTTTGTGCAGCCGGACGGATCGCTCGTTGCGCGGCCGGACTCGCTCAGAGCAGCAGCTGGGAATGCTCATCTCTCAACTTAGTGGGCCATTTAAAGAATGCTCAAAAAAATCATCACAAATAAAGTCTTGCGTGACGCCTCTGTTTTAGGCACTTTCCCATAATAAAGGAAAAAGCAGAGCAGAGAGCTTACTGTAATGGGGAAATACGGTTCCTGTGTCACTGCCGGTTAACCCAGTTACAAGGGCTTTTCAACCTTACTGGACAGTACAGTGTAGAGAGACCGGCAGAATGGGAGCGAGCGAGAGAGAGAGGGACAGACACGCGACACTGCTCGCACAGCTGGACGCCAACCGCAGACGTCGCGGCTCGCAATGAGCATGTGGTCTATGTCACAGAGACACTTATGTGGATTTACCTTTTAAGTGAAACTCAAAGACAAACATTGACTGAACACAGCCTAATGTCTCTGCAGCTTAGCTGAGGGCCGCGCGGTGAAGGCGCTTCAGAGGGGAGAATATGCTTTTGCGCGCTCTCAAGCCGAGGGCTGCAAGAGGTTGCAAAAAAGAGGCTCACACACACGACTGGGTCCAACACTCGGTGGACAGAAAAACCAGCGGCAGTTAAAACACGGGTCCCAAACAAAGGAACATAGAAAGGCAAAAGAAAGCCCGCACAGGCGGCGCACACTCACGCTGCTGGTTCCTCTTGTCGCTGGCGTTCTTCAGCGGCAGGCACACGGGGCAGTCGTGCCGGGTGCAGTTCTTCCAGTGCGAGATGATCTGCCGGGAGGATGCGCAGTGGGCCACTGCAGGGGAAAGGAACACGGGTACAGGCGTTATTGAGCACAGATACAGGCGGTAACGAGCACAGATACAGATACAGGCGGTAACGAGCACAGATAAAGGCGGTAACGAGCACAGATACAGGCGGTAACGAACACAGATACAGGCGGTAACGAGCACAGATACAGGCGGTAACGAGCACAGATACAGGCGGTAACGAGCACAGATACAGGCGGTAACGAGCACAGATACAGGCGGTAACGAGCACAGATACAGGCGGTAACGAGCACAGATACAGGCGGTAACGAGCACAGATACAGGCGGCAACGAGCACAGATACAGGCGGTAACGAGCACAGATACAGGCGGTAACGAGCACAGATACAGGCGGTAACGAGCACAGATACAGGCGGTAACGAGCACAGATACAGGCGGTAACGAGCACAGATACAGGCGATAACGAGCACAGATACAGGCGATAACGAGCACAGAAACAGGCGTTATTGAGCACAGGAACAGGCGTAAAGTGACTGTGACGTCACCCATCGACTTTCCATGGGCTTGTGAAAAGCGTTTTCAAGCCGCGGAAATGCTGCCATGTTGTACAAAAATCGGAGCCAGAGACAGCGCAGTCGAGAGCAGGGGGACCCATATATGGTCGTTAAGTCCGGGCCGGGTTCGGTTCGTTCACTAAGAGTGTGAGATACTCGTGACCCGCAGTGACTAGAAAGTGCCGCAAGCTGTCCCGGATTGATCCACAATATATTCAAATATTGTCCAAACTACACAATAACTTAACTTAAGTCGGCACATGGGGAGACATTTGACAAAGAAAAAGCACCTATTGCGATTACATATTCTCGTGGGAAAAAATGTGTTGACTTCGTATTTTGACCGCATTTGGTACCATTTGACTTGCATTTGCATTGAAAAACAGGCCTGAAAGCCCTATACTGGAGCCAACCGCACTGGCGCCAGACAGCAATGCTCTCAAGACCAAGAAGTGAGCAGCGAAGCCCAGTTTTGGCCCCTTGGTACACACGGGCAATAATGAACACAGGTACAGGTGCATGCCTTAAAGAGCACAGGTGCAACTTGAGCAGGTGCGCTTTCCTCTCTAAACGGGGGTGACAGAGCGCCCAGATGTGCCTGTGCCGAGCGGCTGAAAGGAAATGAGAGCCTCCCTGAGGAAACGCCAGCGGCGGTGTGAACAGTAAACAAGGTGCATGTATTTTCAGTATCTTCACTGACACTGGCCGATATTACCGACTGTCAATTTACGCGAGACGCTAATCACCGTAACGGAACAGAACCGAGCTGTTAAAGACGGCCATTGCCAAGCAACCTCACGTCAAACGTAACTGACTTCCTGTGCACACGTGCGCACACTCCCACTCGCAGGAAAAAAAATAAATACTGACGCCGAGATGCGCCACTTTTTATCAGACAGAACGCTAAACGTTATTCTGTTCCAGTTCTACCCTGAGCCAAACTTCAAACTTCAAATGGATAAACGCTGAGAGCGTTCGGCCTTATGTCCGCCCACGTATCAAAGACAATTAAGCCCTGTGTTTGCACAGAGGGAAACCACCAGCGAGTCGGAACTGAAACCTCTCGCTGGTTTGCCATCGCGCTCGCGGTTTGGCCTACGGTTCGATTTAACCTGGCCCCGCGCCCGTCTGAGGAGGCTTTCATTGGGCTCTGAATGACTGCGTCGCCTTCCACCGCTGAAGGTCCCGTTTAATTAGCCCTCGTATTATGGTGACCCGCGCAGTGTCAATCGATTTAACACCGTCAAATAATCCCAAAACGGTGAAAATGTTGAATTTGTCTCATCTGGCAAATACATCTTTTTGTCTTACATTATATTTAATAATAGCTAACTGAATATTTTTCCTTTAAAAAAATGGACTGATTTTGATAAACCTGCTAAAACCAACTTGATATAACCATTTTCAGTAATAAAATGTATTTTTCTTAATTTCATAAAGATGGCCATAAAACACTAACTGCAACTAGGGATGTTCCTAACGACTAATTTCCCTGACGTTTAAACGGAAGTTTAAACTTAGACTAGTCGACTAGTCTAAAAGTAAGAAAACACTCAGAAAACAGTCAAAATTGAGCACAATTTAATCTATAAGGTTAAAAAACATTGTCCAAAAAAAATTGCGTATATTATAAGAGCCATTTGAAACCGTTTATCACATTCTTCAATAACCAAATCGTATTTTAAATGCCGCTGAAATGTGTGGCACTTTGCGCTTTGCATTATGAACATTGCACATTATCCTACAAAACATGACAACTCACTAAATAAAAGTTAACAAATAACATTTATTGAAAACAATATTCAACGTAACAAAACATTTTTAGGAAACGTGCCTGATTATTACAACGGCATTTTCATTGGGTGAACGCGATCGCATAGCAAATACAGTAAAAAATAATAATCGATCATCAGAAAACTACCAATAATAGGCCCACAAAAAAATAACAATTAGGCCTACTGATCGACGTGACATTAGATTCGTTTTATTGGACTATTCAACAACGCGATAGGCCTACTTACTCTTTCCACCTCGCTGGTTAAGCTTGCAGGGCGAACAGGCTAATGCGTTTTGTTTTTTTCCTTTTTTATTATTTTTTATTATTATTATTATTTATTTATTTATTTTTAAAAATCCGGCGTTGTTAACATTAGTAACGGATGCTCGTTTTTTTATAAAGCAACATTTGACCAGGAAAACATGACATTTCAGTGCAAATTATGTCAATATGTAATTTAAATGTGTACATTAATAAAATAGTAAGTATAATTGACGAGTATTTCTGGTGCCGACTAGCGAGGGTAGCAACGTTTAATCGACTAGTCGACTAAACGCGCACATCCCTAACCGCAACATCATCTTTGTTTACAAAGCGTGCCCAGACATTCGCTGAAAACAGCAAGTTCATGACCCCAAAAGAGTAAGACACTTTCTGTAAGAAAGAGGTTAGCCAATATTTCTGGCACATTAAAAACTGAAATGAGTCAACACAATAGAAGGGTTAAACTAATCGCAGATCTGCCAGAACTCATTTTAATATCAGGTAACGACTACATTCTGCGCTACAAAAGCGGACAACAACAACTTCTTGGATAGTCTGACTGCCCAACATCAATGTATCGCACATCGGGAACATGGGGAACAACCGGACAAAAAGAAGGCCTGAAATCGCACGCATCCAGCCTGATGATGCAACATGTGAAAGGGGAGCCATGGAAACCTTACGACAAAGAGAAAGAACAAACAAAAACCGCGCGAGAAAAATGAGACTGGAACTTCCCGCTGACCAGGCAGGTAACTGCAGAAATACCGTGGAAGGACGTCCGGACGAAGCAACAATGCGAAAGACGCTTAAAATAAGCCTCTGACTCACCAAAAGGGTCGGGACTCCAGGAGATAAGAGACACTCCAGTATTTACACCGAAACCTGAGCTCTCACACTAGCTCAAGAAAAACTTTAAAAAGAGGAACAGATAATGCAGCTCCCAACTCCTGCCTCTGGTTAAAAGGGGGGTAATGGGGGTGGGGGGGGGGCTAGCCCTCTCCGGCCTGCAACCCTAGAGCCAAGTTAAAGTTAAGGGGTTGTCAGACTGCCCATGCCATCTAAAGCTTTTTTTATTAAGAGCAGGTTCTCAATAACACCGGTGACAGTGAACGGCCCGAAACGGCACGAAATACGCATCGCATTTCCCGTTTCCAATTAGGCACCGCGGCAGCCAGATTTAGCACAATACGCTCATGCCGTTTATTACCTCGGGCCATTTATAAACGCACAAAAGAGGCAAAGTGGATTATCTTGGCTATCCTGAGGTGGGCCAGCGGAGGAGGAGGTTTATTTAGTCACGTTAAATGATGTTCGGGTCATCTGGGGCATGCACATGCATATACGGGTAACATGCAAGGATGGCAGCATATACAGACAATGAATAAAGATGTATGACACCATGTACAGTAAACACACTATAGCCAAACACGGGAGGCTCCTCCTCCACCTCGTCTCAAATGAAGGGCGGGAAGTGTGAAAGTGTCAGTCGTGCGATGGCCCCGGCCCTACCCACGCCCCGGGGCTCACCCTGGCAAGACTTGCCGGCCTGGCAGTGGGTCATGTGATTGAGGACGTTCTTCATGGTGCGGCAGTGGGGGAGGGCGCACGCCTGCACCTCCCCGTTGGCCTGCTCCCGCCGCTGGCACTTGTGGGCGTGGAGCAGCAGGACCAGCTGCTGCTGGATCAGCTTGCGCTTCTCCGGGTCGGCCGTGGGGCCCGTCGACACGCCCTGCCCCGGGATCATGCCCACCGAGGGGACCTGCTGCTGGGGGGGGGCGGGGGGGGTGCAGGGAAGGGGTGAGGGACAGAGGGAGCGAGGGAGGAGAGGGACAGAGGGAGCGAGGGAGGAGAGGGACAGAGACGGGGAGCGAGAGGGATGGAGGGAAGGCGGGCGGAAAGATAGAGCAAGGGAACAGAGAGAGGAAGAATGGAGAGAAGGAGTGAGAGAGGGGGGCAGAGGGCAGAACAGAATATAAATAGAGGGAGGGAGAAGTCAGTTTAATTCATTTAGTTCTGTTTTTGCCTGAAATTCCCATGTATACTGATACAAGTGCAAGTTTAATTTTGTTTCATTTGGTGCCTAAGAACCGGCCCTCTGTCAGCAGAGCGATGCTAACCGCATAAGTCCTGCAGGAGAGGGGCGCTAGGCGCTACTGACACCGAGTGGAGATTTGGGGGGGTGGGGGAGTCACTCACCAGGTTTGGCATGCTGGCAGTTCCCTTCAGGTCAGCGGGGAAGGGGGGAAGGCTGTTTGGGAGGGCTGCCTTGCTCTGGAGCTGGGCGTTGACCCCCGCCCCCCCCAACAGTTGTACCGAGCCCTGACTGTACTGCTGCCCAAACGGACCGTTGGTCCCCGAGAGACCCATCTGAGAAGGGGGGGGGGGGGGGTTAGCACAGAGATTTTAAAACATCAGCTAGCCCCTCTTACAGGGGGCACAGGCTATGACACAGCTACAGCAAGACAGACCGGCAGGGCTAGAAGACGGACTAGCCACAGAGCGTTAACGGGTGAACATACAGTAATGGCAACACCAACTTACAGTACAACATTAGCCCACCAAAAGGCATTTTCATTAAAAAGAACGAGAGCGCACCGCGATGGTCCCAAGGCCTCGGTTCAGCCATCCAGCGGATATTTTGAGTGTTGAATTTTTTTTTTGGATGCGTAAGGGTTAAAATGGCTGCCTTATAAGGCTGGTCTCTACTTTTTGGAGATGAAGTCCTGGATTATTCCCGTACTGCAAGCCCCTCTCCACTTAGATATCCTGTCTTCACGAGGGGATGCAGAATGTTCGTCCACTTGGTTGGAGCATCATCTCTGCCATTTCTTTGGTAAAAAAGATTGATGCCCGGCTGATCCACGGCGCCACGCGCAGCAGCAGCTCCCTGTAGCTGACAGCACTAAGGCGGGTGAGATAAGTGCCAGCTTTCTGCACAGCTGAGTGCCCGCCCACTTCACCCCTCGCACCACACTCACTGCTCACCACAGCAACTCTGGGCCAGAGAAAATCTTTATTCAAATGGCCTGGCCTGCTCTCCCTCTCTCCCTCTCTCCCTCCCTCCCTCCCTCCCTCTTACACACTCCTCTGCTTTCTCTCCCCCACACGCTCCACTTCACATGATTTACAACATTTACCCTTAATGGCGCTTCGAGAAAGACAGCCATGAAACATCCACTGCAACCAGAGAGAGGGGAGTGTGTACACACACACGCACGCGCGCACACAGAAACTCCCTCACACACACACACGTGCATGCATGCACGGACACACACAAACGCACACTCTGCCCTCACACATTGATACACTCTCTCACACACCACCACCCACACTTTCTCCCACACTCTCTCCCTGCACGCACGCACACAACGCACACACTGCCCTAACACAGACACTGTTCCTCACGCGCACACACACACATGATGCCCTCACAAACAGGCAGACACACACACTCCAGTCAGAATTTACTGCGGTGACAGATGCTGCCTGCTCCTTTCCAGCAGATGCACATGCCGCGCTCCTGTGTTCGCTGGAAAACGTGCGAGCGTGTGAATGAGCGCTTGGGCCTGTCGTTGGTACAAACAGTGAATGAGCACTTGGGCCTGTCGCTGGTACAGGCAGTGAATGAGCGCTTGGGCCTGTCGTTGGTACAAACAGTGAATGAGCACTTGGGCCTGTCGCTGGTACAGGCAGTGAATGAGTGCTTGGGCCTGTCGCTGGTACAGACAGTGAATGAGCACTTGGGCCTGTCGCTGGTACAGACAGTGAATGAGCGCTTGGGCCTGTCGCTGGTACAGACAGTGAATGAGCGCTTGGGCCTGTCGCTGGTACAGACAGTGAATGAGCGCTTGGGCCTGTCGTTGGTACAGACAGTGAATGAGCGCTTGGGCCTGTCGCTGGTACAGACAGTGAATGAGCGCTTGGGTCAGTCGCTGGTACACACAGTGAATGAGCGCTTGGGTCAGTCACTGGTACACACAGTGAATGAGCGCTTGGGTCTGTCGCTGGTACACAGTGAATGAGCGCTTGGGTCAGTCGCTGGTACAGACAGTGAATGAGCACTTGGGTCAGTCGCTGGTACACACAGTGACTGAGCGCTTGGGTCTGTCGCTGGTACGGACAGTGAATGAGCGCTTGGGCCTGTCGCTGGTACAGACAGTGAATGAGCGCTTGGGCCTGTCGTTGGTACACACAGTGAATGAGCGCTTGGGCCTGTCGCTGGTACACACAGTGAATGAGCGCTTGGGCCTGTCGCTGGTACAGACAGTGAATGAGCGCTTGGGCCTGTCGCTGGTACACACAGTGAATGAGCGCTTGGGCCTGTCGCTGGTACAGACAGTGAATGAGCGCTTGGGCCTGTCGTTGGTACACACAGTGAATGAGCGCTTGGGCCTGTCGCTGGTACAGACAGTGAATGAGCGCTTGGGCCTGTCGCTGGAACAGGCAGTGAATGAGCGCTTGGGCCTGTTGCCGGTCAGGGTTGGATTCAGTTCCTTAGTTAGCCAAACAGTTCTCGGGCGTGTGAAGTGGCACGAGCGCAATAGCAGTAGCCGCAGCGCTAAGTGGCCCCGATATGACTGGGACTTTTCATGTGGCTAGCACTACCCACGTCACCTCGGCTTCCTCCTGGCTTCCCGCTGCCTTCCTGCGAAACCGCAGCCATCGCCCCAGCGACATACATCCTCTAGGTAGCACAGCAGCTCGTAAACACCAGCGCCTTCCTCCTGTCATTACTTCATTACTGCAGGGATTACCACTTGCGTAAGGTGTGGTCCGTGAACCACGCGGCTAACTGCGCGACAAGGCTTTCGTCCTCTCTCTCTTCAAGACGACGACGCATCATTTCGAAAGTATTAGCGTGGTTAGCAACATGCTAATAGGACGGTTAGCAACGAGAAAAGAAGCCAGCTCAATTTTCTTTCTGTGTTTGTAATTTGTCATTGAATGCACCTGAACTTCTGCAAGAAATCTAAAAATATTTTGAAAATAAAATTTAAAAAACATTTATATAATGAAAATCCATTTCTCTTGATTTCAAATATAAACAGCAAAGAATAAACAAAGTCAGACAACTATTTATTTTTTAAATGGAACATTTATTCATAATATACAACACTAAAAGCCACTTAGCCATGACCAGTGGTCATAATGTATAGAGCATTACATAACTAAACCCTGTTAAAAGTAATATATAAATACATATAATATATACATACAGTGCCCTCCACTATTATTGGAACCCTTGGTAAAGATGAGTAAAAAGGGTTATAAAAAATTCAGTGTTTGGTGAATTGGGGTGGGACTAGATTTAGCTGTAAATTACATTGGAACAGTATGGAACACATGGTTGGCTAAATGGCTCTAAGTCATCAAGGGTCTAACCTATCAAACAAGCCTCCACCCATCACTCTGCTGCCAGAAATACAGTAGATATGGATGGATAACTTGAAGGGTTTCTTCTCCTGACTTATTTTTCCATGGAGTTCAATCGGAAAATTTGTCAGGAGAAATTACCCTTAAAGTGATCCATCCATATCTACTGCATATCAGGCAGCAAAGTGATGGTTTGAGGCTCGTTTGATACCTCAGACCCTTGATGACTTACAGCCATTTTACCAACCATGTATTCCATACTGTTCCAGCATAATTTACAGCTGAATCTAGTCCCACCCTCCAATTCCAATAGAGATCTATTCAAATGCAGATACGTTATAGTATTGCTTGTAAGAGAACCAGAAAATTTGATGTTGTTGGGTCACAGACATCAGGAAGTCATGGCATGCAAAAGATAAGCAACCAAATATAAAAAAATATTACTTTATTCTATATATAAATGCAGGGGTGCCAATAATTGTGGCACATGTGGTTTTGTTAAAAATAATTATTTCTTGATGAGGGATTTTTTCTCATAAAAAATTAACTTTAAATTAAAGGTTGGATTTTTCAAATTTTTTCAATGTGAGATTAAGCTAATTCACCAAATGGTGAATTTTCTATAACCCTTTTTACTCATCTTTACCAGGGGTGCCAATAATAGTGGAGGGCACTGTATGTACACACATTCAATCATTGTAGCGGTTTAACAAACGAGTGAACGTTCTACAGAATACAATGCAGTTAAATGTCTTTGAAAGCATCAGAGACAGATGCGTTTTATCTGCTAAACTCACAGAATACTGAGGAGTCTCCCCAGACCGGCCAGAGCTGTAGATCAGAGTCTGTGTACCAACTCCTAAATCACGCACGCTCCTTTCTGCCTTCTGAACAAGACCTCGCACGCACGCACCGCGGGAGGGCCGCGAACGCGCAGCAGGTGGATCCGAGGAGAGAAGCCTCTCATTTCATCAGGAGGAGACTCAGCCCCCGGCCGGGACGTCCCGGACACAGCAACGGGCTGCCCACCTCAATGCTCACGAGCCCTGAGTCTCAATTACAACTCCAACCCAAACCATCATAAAGGTAAAAACAAAAAAACTATACTTTTACCCTGCGAAGCCATTAAGCCTAACAAAAGTTCAGTCATACCACACAAATTAAAAAGGCCATATCATAAAGAAAAAGAGTGTTATAACACTTATTCTGTGACTGCCATCTTGGCCAGGTATCGCTTGCAGAAGAGATTTTATTTCCAGGTATGTCCTGATTAAATACAGGGTAAATAGTGTGAGCAAACCCCAGTAAACCTGGCCAGTGGCGAGGTGGACAGACACACAGACGTCGCCCTCTCACCTTGTTCATGTTCCCGCCCTGCTGTGCGTTCATGGCGCCGTGTGCTCCCATCTGCGGCGCCCCCTGTGTGAGCGTCTCCGCCAGTGCGCTGCCTGTGGCTCCGGCCCCAGTTGCCGCCGCCGCCTGGCTCTGGTACTGCATGCCCCGGCCACGCCCCATGGGCCCCAGGGTCCCGTTCATGGCCTGGCCCTGCTGGGGGCCCTGTCCCAGCAGCACGTGGGACTGGCTGAAGCCCATGCCGCCGGCCCCGCCCTGCCCGGAGGAGGCGCCCGCCTGCTTTTGGGCCTGGGACGGGTGCGTGGGCGAGCCCTGGCCCAGCGGGCTCTTCCCCAGGGACCCCAGGTTGGGGCTGCTCCCGGCCCTCAGGAGCTCAGAGAGCTGCTTGTGCTTGGTGGCGGCGTCCGAGACCATGCCGTCCATTCCCGCCACGCCGCCGCCGTTGGACGGCATGCTCCCCAGGCCCAGGTCGCCACCGTTGGGGATCAGCTCGTCCGGCAGGTCGTTCTCCAGCTCGAACAGGGATCCCAGGTCTACTGAGAGAGGGAGGCAGAGGAGCACACGTTTAAAAGACAAGCCGTTTCCAACATGCGCGTGAGCGCTCAACATGAACAATGTTTCATCCGCTCAGCGTTCCGACTCCGCTAGCCTTTCGGGCCGGAATCGCTCTCTCCCTCCTGAATCTCTTCTCAGAAACGAGCGGGCAGAACCTCCAGCCCAGGGGTGGCCCGCCTCGGCCCCGGGTTTTGGGTTCGCCTTTAACCCCTTCGCGCAGACCCCCTAGGGGCCCTTGGCACCGGCGCCAATAGACTGCTCAACTCAGACATTCATTGCTCCTGCAGCCAAACTATGAGTGGAAAAAACAAACCCCGTTTTCTAGCTTCATGAGTACACGATTCATGACAACTCTGCCGAAAACAGAGTTTCTAAGTGCCAATATTGTCGCGTCGCTAGTAGGGATGTTCCTAACGACTAATTTCCCTGACGTTTAAACGGAAGTTTAAACTGAGACTAGTCGACTAGTCTAAATGTAAGAAAACACTCAGAAAACAGTCAAAATTGAGCACAATTTAATCTATAAGGTTAAACATTGTCCGAAAAAATATTGCGTATATTATAAGAGCCATTTGAAACCGTTAATCACATTCTTCAATAACCAAATCGTATTTTAAACGCCGCTGAAATGTGTGGCACTTTGCATTATGAACATTGCACATTATCCTACAAAACATGACAACAACTCACTAAATAAAAGTTAACAAATAACATTTATTGAAAACACTATTCAACGTAACAAAACCTTTTTTAGGAAACGTGCCTGATTATTACAACGGCATTTTCATTGGGTGAACGCGATCGCATAGCAAATACAGTAAAAAATAATAATCGGTCATCAGAAAAGCTACCAATAATAAAAACACAAAAAAATAACAATTAGGCCGACTGATTGACGTGACATTAGATTAGTTTTATTGGGTTATTCAACAACGCGATAGGCCTACTTACTCTTTCCACCTCGCTGGTTTAACTTGCAGGGCGAACAGGCTAATGCGTTTTGTTTCTTAGTAACGGATGCTTGTTTTTTTATAAAGCAACATTTGACCAGGAAAACATGACATTTCAGTGCAAATTATGTCAATATGTAATTTAAATGTGTACATTAATAAAATAATAAGTTTAACCGGCTAGTATTTCTGGTGCTGACTAGCGAGGGTAGCAACGTTTAATCGACTAGTCGACTAAACGCGCACATCCCTAGTAGCTAGTCCATTTAACAAGCAACCCCCGACCCGGTCACACCTATACTAGGGGTGGGAATCTCTAGGCACCTCACGATTCGATTCGATTCCGATTCAGAGGGCTACAATGCGATTATAAAACGATTATCCTCACTGTGTGCCTACTTGCTACTTTTAAAACATAGCATATTTGTAATGATCCCTAATTAAAATAAACAGATGAATTTACTTCCATTATCTTTTATTAATAAAATAGTAGTAACAAATGCAAAGAACCAACAATGTTCCAACTTTACAGTGTAAACAATGGCAACAGTGGCTCTTTCCGAGATACTCGGGTAACGTTAATTTTGGAAAACCGCGAGAGCGATTTCCTCGAAGCAGACGGAAAGGTTTGAAATATGGAAATGAGCGGTATGCGCAAGAAGTAAAAGTGCGTAAAAATTTCATTAGAATCGAGGTCAATTAAAGTCTACCGCTGGATAAACTGCACCAGCTGATTACCGATGTTGCTGGGGTGACCATATTTTCAATCTCAAAAAAAGGGGGGCAGGGGTAACATTAGACAGGCGTTATGAACGTTATGAAAAGAAAGACTACCTGTTTGTTTAGATACGGTTTATAGAACAAGCGAAACTTAACCGGACATTTTTATGAATTTAGAAATCCCGTCTGGGCGGATATTTTCAGTCCCAAAAGAATAACTGTCAAGGAAAAAGAGGAAGTCTGGTCAGCCGAGCTAACGTAGCTAACGTTAACGCCAGCTATATAACTTAATGCTACCTCAAGTTGGCTGCTGTTCAGATCAAATCAGATATGGTGGTAATGATAGCTGGCTTTACTAGTTCCAAGACCGACCATTAATGTTACAGCAGTGCGGTCTTAATAACTAAAGCGCAAACGTTAACGTTACTTTGTGAGCAGCACTGGGACATCTAAGTTAGCAAACGTTAAGTTAGCACAAATGCATTTGTGGCTGGTTTTGGGTTTCGGAAAAGGGACACAAATTTATCCTCCCTCCAATCTTTCAGGGTAGGTATTACAGGTTCTTCAAGCAAATCTTTTCACCATCCCGTCTGACTCAATTCCTGTTTTTTTAGTTTTTTTAAAACTATTTCCAGTGAGCTACTGCAATCTTTCCATTGGTTTCAGTGCACCTGTCCTTGACTGAACCGCTTGGCTGAGGTGAGAACAGATAGTAACGGTTGCTAAAGTATGATTGGACAATTTCTGGTTTGGGGAGGAGCCTAGCGACAGGTCAATTGAGTTTTAAATAATCGATTATTGAGTTTTCTGCATCGAGCTATAATCTTTCAAGAGAGAATCGTGATGCATCTCAGAATCAATTTTTTCCCCCCACCCCTAACCTATACTAATACTATAAGTATACCTACCCATGCGTGACAGTGGACAATGGCGTCTATCGTGCGAGTGTGTGTACGCACACACGCACGCACGCACACACTTTCTTGGAGGGCGGCCAAAGCGCACAGTATTGTTTTGGTTTGGCAGCAGAGCACAGCGGAGTAGAGCGCTGTCAGGGAGCTCTACCGAGCGGCGTGGCGTCCGCTCTGTCTGCGCCTCGCCCCCTGCTCCCCCCGAGCGGACCCCTAAACGGAGTTCAAGCTTTCAGTTTACCCCAAACCAGAGGGGACCAGCCTCTCAGTGCCTGACAGTCCAACGGACAGTCCAAACGTGTGCTCACATCACGAAACTGTCAATAAGTAGCCAAATAAGTCCTTTAAATGGTCAAATTTGGAATTGATACTTTTCCGCTGTGAGCCAAGTGTAGACCTAGTCTGCACGACCACCAGTCCATGCAAGTGGTGCACTGAAAGCTTTTTGAGACGGGGGATGCTCCACCATGTCAGCATTGTCGAATTCCATCGACCAATGAAAACGGAAGCAGCAGGCTGCATTCCTGTGGTTGGCTGAGTTCTTTCAGTGGAATCCACTCATAATAAAGTACGGGAACATGGCGCATTAATGAGCTCCCAGCAGACCCTGGAGGAAGGGCTCCACGCAGCAGCGGCGCAGGGGTCGGCATGGAAACCAAATCCACGGCGAGGCTCAAGCCGCAAACCAGCCTCGTCTATGTTCCCGCCTACGGCTGTAACCCAGGGCATGGCGGGGCTACGTCCCCGGGGGGGAGAGGGGGGCACCATGCCAGGCCGGAGACGCCAGGGGTGGCCCAGAGCAGGGACGGCCATGTCGTGCCTGTGGCCCCTAGAAAAGGAATGAAGACTAGGGCCGGGTGTCTCGGTGGCATAGCCAGTAGAGCACTATCCACATGCTATTCTCTCGGCCTTATCACTCGGGCCCTTCTCCTTCCCTTATCACACAAGAATCACAATATTTCATGTTAAATACAAATGGCATTTCCACCAATAAAATATTATATGTTACGGTGACGTTCTGACCACAGATCATAGAACAACCCCGTGTAATTATTCCGTTGCATTTTGTTTTTGTACAGTCAAAGCTTTGTCACTTTTGTCTCGTCACCTTGTCGCTCGTTGCTCCCTCGTTTTGCGCTTTGTCTGCAGTTTGAAAAGTGAAATAATAACTAAACGCACAGTTGTGTTTTCTCAGTGCCCATTGGCTCTGAATCACGAGATTCAAAACTCTGAATTGAGATGAATCATCCTTCCATCTCTGAAGGAGAAACCGCCCAGCAACATAAAGACCACTGGATGAACTGAAATTTCTCTCTTGTTCAAGTTTTACGATACATTTCAATCGCAGGGACGGTAGCTGAAATAAGAGCTGCACTTCAACATTTTTCTTTTAAAATGAGGCAAAAATAAATTATCGAACGTTTCGGCCTTCACGGTCGCGGAAAAGCAGTCCTCCCTCCGAAATAACTCAACCATCTCGATTCCTGTACACCTCAACCGAGACCGCGCGGTGACTGACGAGGGTGCCGACAGATGCTGGCAGCGGAAAAGATAGCGGCCGTTGTCCTAATGGGACAGATTAGATTAAAAAGAACTACACGCATACACAGGGGGAGAAGATAGAAAGATACCGAAGTGTTGCCGCTCGTGCTCCGGCTGAGACGTGGGCGGAGCCTGGCTCTGCCTGAGCGCACAGGCTGCCCACCCGGCTCGACCCCCAACCCCCCCAACCCCCCCCCACCAACTCAACCCCCCCCCCACCCCCACCCCCACACAATGAACTAGAGCTTGTTGTGCTGCGTGACAATTATGCAAGAAATTTTTTTTTTATTTATTTGCATTGCAAAACTACATTTGAAATCAGCATCACCATAAAGCTTGTTAGCAGAAGGAAGCATGAAGTGCTCTAACATTTCTTGGTAGATGGCTGCGTTGACTGTGGACTTCAGAAAACACAGTGGACCAACACCAGCAGGTGACATGGCACCCCAAATCATCACTGACTGTGGAAACGTCACACTGGACTTCAAGCAACGTGGATTCTGTACCTCTCCACTCTTCCATGATTTCCAAATGAAATGCAAAATTTACTTTAATCTGAAAAGAGGACATTGGACCACTGAGCAACAGTCCAGTTCTTTTTCTCCTTAGCCCAGGTAAGACGCTTCTGACGTTGTCTCTGGTTCAGGAGTGGCTTGACACGAGGAATGCGTCTTTGTAGCCCATGTCCTGGATTCGTCTGTGCGTGGTGGCTCTTGATGCACTGACTCCAGCCTCAGTCCACTCCTTGTGAAGCTCCCCCAAATTCTTGAATGGATTTTGCTTGACAATCCTCTCAAGGCTGCGGTTATCCCTGTTGCTTGTGCACCTTTTCCTACCACACTTTTTCCTTCCACTCAACTTTCTATGAATATGCTTGGATACAGCACTCTGTGAACAACCAGCTTCTTTAGCAATGACCTTCTGTGGCTTACCCTCCTTGTGGAGGGTGTCAATGACTGTCTTCTGGACATCTGTCAAGTCAGCAGTCTTCCCCATGATTGTGTAGCCTACTGAACCAGACAGAGACCATTTAAAGGCTCAGGAAACCTTTGCAGGTGTTTTGAGTTAATTAGCTGATTAGAGTGTGACACCATGAGTTTCCAATATTGAACCTTTTCACAATATTCTAATTTTCTGAGACACTGAATTTGGGTTTTCATTAGCTGTAAGCCATAATCATCAAAATGACAAGAAATAAAGGCTTGAAATGTTTCACTATGTGTAATGAATCTATATAATATATGAGTTTCACTTTCTGAAATGAGTGACAAAAAATATTGAATTGTTTCACGATATTCTAATTTTTTGAGCTGCACCTGTAGTCGGCATAAAAAATATTAAATTGTATAACACGATATACACTGAATGCTGCAATTAAACTTTGAAGAGTATTAGGCTTATGACTGAACCCTGAATAAACCAGAAGGTTCATTATGGTTTAAAATAAAAATTTATATATATATACAAAAATGTCCTCACATCCAGTAATAAAATGCCTCAACAAGGCAAAAAATTGAAAAAGGCAAAATTCTCTTATATAGGCCATAAGCACAGATTTATCTGCCTTCATTTTCCCCATCTGATTATTTCACATATAATGAAATAAGCATTAGGACCCAGCAGACGCCTGCTCGTGAGTAAGTCAACTTATACAATGTCATGAAGGTTTGATTCAGTTAGGGGTGTTCCTAACGACTCGTTTAAACTTAAGACTAGTCGACTAGTCTAGAAGTAAGAGAACATTCAGAAAACAGTCAAAATTGAGCACAATTTAATCTATAAGGTTAAACATTGTCCACCTCGCTGGTTTAACTTACGGGGGGAACAGGCCAATGTGTTTTTTTTATTTTTATCCGGCCTTAACATTAGTAACATTAGATGCTAGTTTTTTTATAAAGCAACATTTGACTAGGAAGACATGACATTTAAGTGCAAATTATGTCAATATGTAATTTAAATGTGTACATTAATAAAATAATAATAATAAGCTTAAACGACCAGTATTTCTGGTGTCGACCAGCGAGGGTAGCAACATTTAATCGATCAGTCGACGAATCGTGCACATCCCTAGATTCAATCTTAAGCTTTATCGCGTTCACAA
This sequence comes from Ilyophis sp. 1 JC-2022, assembly GCA_022702515.1. Classification (NCBI taxonomy): domain Eukaryota; kingdom Metazoa; phylum Chordata; class Actinopteri; order Anguilliformes; family Synaphobranchidae; genus Ilyophis; species Ilyophis sp. 1 JC-2022. The sequence continues at coordinate 96,358,793 of CM040394.1, forward strand.
CTGCTTGTCCACGTTTCTTGGTTATGTACTATGAACAGTAAGCATACACAAACAGTAAGAAAAGTTAGAGATTATTTTTCTGGCTTCAGAAGGGCTGTCTGCAGCAGGTGTAGGCAGCTATGATAGCTAGCTTTAGCGAAGTTAACTTTATTACCATCATGGTTCTGTTACTAATAAGAGCACAAGCTCGGAGAAATATAACTTTCAGTCGTACCGGCGGTTTGCAAGGTAGGTGCGCCCGATGTTGACGTTTATTTGTAATTGGACATCTAACGTTGATCCAATATATAAATTAGCCAAATGCTGGTGAAATTTTGATTGTGGCTGGTAAGATTTCTAGCCAGTTTGGCAGGTAACCAGCCAGGTTGTGTTATATTGTAAAAGGTAATGAGGCTGGTAAAATGTTGAAAATGGCTGGTGATTTTTAGAATCCATTCCTACCTGGGAATCACACCTACAACCTCCAGGTAACAACAAGCCAGGTGCCTAACCATGACAGTACAGAACTGCCCACAGCCCCTGGGTCAGGTGATGATAATAACAACAATAATAATAACTTTATTCGTATAGCACCTTTCAAGCACTTTACAGAAGTAGAAAAATCTAAATGGAGCCCTGAGGACAGCAGAGCTCTTGTGCTGAGGACCACAGATGTCCCAGAGACTAAAGGGGGCCGCAGGGAAGGTCAGAATTCAGTCACGGGCCCCTTGAAATTAACGCCCGTGAAATCCCGAAACATCTGAACGGCGGCATAAAAAATGATCAGGAACAAAAAAACGAACCAAAAAAATAATAAATCACATAAGCCATTTCTTTCGTTTAAAAAAAATGTTTTAAAGAAAATGGAGGAAAAAAAAAAACATTCTACATTCTCTCTGTGAGAACAGTAATTTTTCTGTTTCACTGCCTGGCAAAAAAACGAAACAGCTAAGCTAATAATTCCGACTTATTGGGGTCCCCATAAGCAACGTTTTAAGAGCCTGGAACACAATAAAACTTTAGCCTCGATATAACACTGAAAACCGTGGAGTAAAACTTCTCGGAGCTTGCCACGGTTTAAGTTAAAATATGGTGCGCGAGGGCGTAAATTGTAAGAGCATACAAGATGTCGGAGTGTCATGCGGTACAATAAGAGTTCTTGCGGGCACCCATGAGCTGCGAGACAATTTATAACTCCTCGGAAATATGTGCTGAAGTGAGTATCCAGTTTCACAAGCAATGCTGGCAAAGAGAGCTGCCAACAACCAATAAAAATTACAACTGAACAACGATCGAGCAGCGTGCACACACACGCAAGCTCTCGCGCACGCGCACACACACACACACACACAGACACACAGACACACAGACACACACAGACACACACACACACACAGACACACAGACACACAGACACACACACACACACACACACACACACACACACAGAGGTCGGACAGAGGGGAAGTTGAGAAGATTATTAAACCTGGGCTGTAGAATGATTTAGGAATGGCTGTATCTACAGAAGAGTCCGCTGTACCACCATAAAGCCACCCATCAAGTTGAGTCTCCTTCAGGCAACATTTTATTGAACAACATGGTGCCTCAGATAAGGGGAAAGCTAAAAGTAAAATATAACATCAAATATAGGAACAATGTAAATTAAGCATATGCCTTGCATGATAATAAATGTGAGAGGTAGAATTTATACCAGCAAATAAAAATTTGGTTGCAATATTATAGCTTCAAGCTAACATATTTCCACAGCTTACTGAAAATATTGCACACCTGCATTAACTTTTTTGCAAACTCACAAATGCGCTTTGCGGGTCCATAAAGAGGGATTGTGTCAAACGGACAGACGGAGGTTTAAAAGGACACGTTTGGCTTTCTGCAGACAGTCCTAAGGCTGTGTACAGACACTGGGGGAGAGGGGGTGAGAACGAGCACCTTCACCACGCCAAACCCCCCCCACCATTTCTGATCGCCTCAGACAGTTTTTATGTGCAATGATATATTTCACATCTGGCAACCTGCCAGCTTTATAATGGCCAGTACTGGGGCATTCAGGGTTTGTGGTGCAAAGCAAGATAACATTTCAAACAACTCCAGAAAGCAGCTTGCACAGTAACACTGTTGGACACTCGAATATCTCAAATATATATTTAAACTAGAAGGGAAAGTTTGAGGAGAAACTTTTAGTTTGCTTCAAAAAAGCCAATGTTGAAACACGCATGTTAGCTGGCAGGAATTACAACAGAAAACAAACTAATATTAGTTTGGGTTGAACTCGGTCCGTTAGAAGATTTGCGAGAAAGACGGTCTGTATCTGTGGCAGCTGCAGGGGCCTATTGTGACAGCAGGGGCCTATTGTGACATCAGCGGCAAGCGTGTTCACATTCTCAACATTCTGCCAATGTTAATCAAAAAGAACATTTCCTATATAAAATCGTAAATATCTAAAAAAAAGTGAGCTATTGACACAAAGAGCACGTGCAGGAGTAGCGTACAGAATATTGACGTGGAACAAGCGATAATAAGAGGAACAATACGATTATCTTTCAGTGCACAGAAAAACTGTCTGGGCCAATCATAAACACACACAGTTTTTAGCATAAAAAGCTTGAGTGAGCGATCCGACTGAAACGTGCAGCACAGCCCCTGGCTGTGTCCTGATCAGGGAGCTCAAACTCACAGGCTAACACACAGAGCTGGACACAGCAGGTCCCAGGCAGGGAGCTCAAACTCACAGGCTAATTCACAGAGCTGGACACAGCAGGTCCCAGGCAGGGAGCTCAAACTCACAGGCTAACACACAGAGCTGGACACAGCAGGTCCCAGGCAGGGAGCTCAAACTCACAGGCTAATTCACAGAGCTGGACACAGCAGGTCCCAGGCAGGGAGCTCAAACTCACAGGCTAACACACAGAGCTGGACACAGCAGGTCCCAGGCAGGGAGCTCAAACTCACAGGCTAACACACAGAGCTGGACACAGCAGGTCCCAGGCTGAAAGCACAGTAACACACAGCAGACTGAAGGAGACCACGCTACTCAAAACCAACAGTGCAAACCGCCATCGCGGCTGATCCCCGGTCGGTCGCCCGTTTTGATCATTACCTGTGTTTAGCACGTCGTGCCAAATTTCTATATACGGCACCTGAGACAAGCTGATCGGCTTTTTTAACGGCTTACGCCATTTGAGTAACCTACGTCTCCATCCTTTTGACTGGACATGGGAAATGACCCCGTGAGTTAATGGCAGATTGCAGGAGGCTAAACTACTAGCCGCCTTCACAATTTAAATTCCCCCCACTTCATTCAAACTGCAGCCATTTCTATGCATAAGCCAGATATAAGAGGCGTAACAGATTCAGAACAGAATCATATGAATCAGAATCCCAATCATATTGAGATTAATCTCAATGCACAGAGAGACACCCGTAAAGAGTCATTCATTAAAAAAACAGTTAGGCCTGATCTTGATTCATCACCAACAATAAAATGTATTTGACTACATCTCCATCTACAGAGTGCAGCAATGTGAAGTGTCCCTTTCTTCGACTGCAGTTTTTCCGTAAGGGGTCAGGGTTCACCTACGCTGAATCGCACAGCGCACGATGTCCAACAGACGTGCTGAAAGGCGATTCAGCGAAAGACGAAGCGGCGTGACACCGAAGACCTTTCCCCTCCGGGGCCGGCACCACACGGAGCGTGGAGAAGCCCCTCCCCCCCACGACCCCTCCGGCTCCGATTGGCCGGCTCTCCATGCCTGGCTGGTGACAGATGGGCTGAATGGGGGGGGGGGGGTTGGGCGAGGGGGGCCGTGCATTTGCCCTCTGTCACATTAATGAATGGCCCCCCCCGCTTGGGGTGCGTAACCTTAGCCCCGTCCTGTGCGGAATGCCTTTCCCAAACGCACGCTGGAGGCGTGGGCAGCCGGAGCCGGCCGGAGCGCTGGGAGGGGCCATACGGCCAATTATCCGCGCTCTTATTGTCCGGCGAAGAGGCGAGCGCATGCCACCGACACGCCGACACGCCCTCCGAGGATCCCGGCCCAGATGCTGAGATATATCGGCCGCTATGTGGCCGGCGGAACTTCAGCGCGTTCCTTTTGTCTGTTCGCATTTGAATGCTTTTTGTTTGTTTGTTTTTTTCCGGACCATTAGCGCCATGTTCCATCCCGAACGCCAGGGGCGTGTTTTATTTTTTTAAATGAGCCAGAGGGGCTCAGAGAACGGGACAGCACTCCACTCTTAAGCCAGAAAGAGAGATACATACGTGGATCGAGCGAGAGGGGCGGCGATGACCCTTTCCCGCCGCACAGCAGGGACAAAGTAAAGTACGGCGTGGGCCGAGCGCGGCTGATGGCGGCTAGACGGCGGCGGGGAGGCGCTGCCACTCATCTGCAGCCAGAGCCGTTGCACGCGACATCACGCTCGGCGCTCTCGTCCATCTACACCATTTTACGACCATTCCACCTCCGGCTGTTAGAGGTCCGTCCCTTCGGTTTTTACCGCCAACGCTGATGAAAGCCGTGCAGCCACGCGCTCAGGGTATGACATTTTCTTTTTCATTACCCACTTGCCATTCTAAGAAATCACCAGCCAGCTTGGGGAAGGAATAAAACCTGTTGCTGGGACGATGTTACATACCCTACAGAAACTTCAGTATGTCCCTTCCACGGTTAGCAATTTAGCTCTGTCCGTCAGGTGCCCACAAGCCTGTGTCGATTATTGATGAATTTATTTGTTTTTTTGCTGGGAAGAGTGCAATTTAACACTTTGACAAGTTAAAAACAAGAAACAGATGCGCTGCAAGGTTTATAGCAAAGTTGCCGAGTTACAGCGTGAACAAAATGCGTATGTATCGGACGCAAAAAGAAAATCACATCGGACATAATGTCAACAAATCAACCAAGTTAAAATGACTACACTGTCTTTATTCACTCTCACCAGCCTTCCACTTTACCGTTAATTATGTCAGAAACGGATGTTGTTACTTCTGTTGGTCGCGCATTCCACAGTTGAGTAACTTTTGACAGTAAAGGCCGATGGTCAGGGGAAGTTTTACGCTGGGGCACTATGCAGTTATTCAACAGTTCCCATCGTGAAGAGCGACTGGAAACTCCGCTGCTCTGCCGTGCAGGGGGTAAGGACTTCTCCACCCCAGATTAACTCTCTCTGTGACCACCGCAGCAGTGACGGCTTTATTAGTGGAAGAAAGCGGTGGCAGTTAAGTACGATGTTAAGGGAACTCCAAATTGTGTTCAGAGGTTGCAGGTGCGATTCCCAGTTGGGGCACTGCCATTTGCATCCCTTGAACAAGGTACTTCCAGGGTCTAAAATGAACACTAGCCAAATCCAGCATTTGGCTTTATTTACAATTTTGACTGTGGATGTTCTACTCTAGCAGCCACTTTTGGCAGGTAACCAACCAGGTTGTGTTATATAGTAAAAGTTAATGCGGCTGGTAAAATGTTGAAAATGGATATGGTGATTTTTAGAATCTATTCGACACTCTGGCCAGTGGGTAAAAAAAAGTTAATTTCATTCCCTGTATGACAACTAAATATTTCTTCAGCAAATATCCAGCAGTATAAACTTAAAAATGTAAGCTATGAAAGCAAAACTCAATCGATACAGAATCTGTTAGAGTGACTCACTTGCATTTGGATACAACATGCTTTACTTGGCTCAGCAGGTAGCTGGAATCAGCACGATCAAGATCAGGAGAGAATATACAGGAAGCCACATCAAATATCACAAAACGTCTCTTAGCACTCTGTGCCTGAATATACAGGCGCACGTTTAAATGCCTGGACGACACGGAGCAGAGGTACAGGTTCAGCCCGGCGTGCGTCCGCTGGGTCAGAACCCAAGAGCATTCTTCTCTGACCGCCATTCAGCAGGGAGTTCCCCAAATTTGAGTAGCCAGCCAGGCGAGAAAAATAATTTACCAAATAGGAGTGTTGGCGGCTGGGACATAATTTTCACAAAATTAATTAGCAAGCATTAAATATGCGTCTAAAAGTAGCCGGACAAACAGAGGTATGTAGTCGGCCATTTAGCCTACAGCTGGCACTCGGGGGAAGTCCTTGCATTCAATAGCAATTCTATCACAAACGCTTGCAGATGAAATCTCCCAAAGGACAGAGCGAAGAAGAAATTGCTTTCCTGGTATTTAATGCGACACCGCAATCATCAACAGCCGTTACTCAGCATCCGCACATTCGCCCTGTGATTGAAACGATCAACCTATGAGGGATCGCTTTCACAGCTCAGGCCCTGACAACATCATCATTGATTTTTTGCGAGACAAAGCCAAGCCACGGTCAATACGTCAAGTGCTCTACAGTCTTAACAAACGAGGGGTATCGCCATATAGCAGTTATATTGCTGAAAGACCAAACGAGGGGTATCGCCATAGAGCGGTTATATCGCTGAAAGACCAAACGAGGGGTATCGCCATAGAGCGGTTAATCGCTGAAAGACCAAACGAGGGGTATCGCCATAGAGCAGTTAATCGCTGAAAGACCAAACGAGGGGTATCGCCATCGAGCGGTTATATCGCTGAAAGACCAAACGAGGGGTATCGCCATCGAGCGGTTATATCGCTGAAAAACCAAAGGAGGGGTATCGCCACAGAACGGTTATATCGCTGAAAGACCAAATGCCAATGATTCCATGACTGCTGGACGTTTATAGGCACTTAAACCCACTGCATAGTTATGGTTTGTGTAAATTTGAAGTTACAGATGGCGTACGGCGTGACGGAAGGAAATAAATTCCATTTTATTTCTCTCAGAGCCGAGAGTTCCTGGCCCGCGCTCTCTCCGATCCGGCACGACGCCGCTTGCCAGCTGGGAGACGCACGCTCGCGATCAACCAAATATTCTGAATGGGCTGCGAATTCTGAATTTCGCAGTGGACGCGGTGGCAGCCCAGTTTGCCAAACCTAGGGCGGGGGCAGTTTATAACCTTCATAGAGAGGAACTGGGAGCTCTTCATAACGGCTCATTTTCACTTAAATTGTTTTCAGCAGCAATAAAAAATAAAAAAAAGATTTTGGCAGTGCACTGCCTGCCGTTATTACACGATCTACTAGTAAACACTGCAGCAGTGATCTGGACTCTTTTGCTCCGCGTTATCAATAAACGGCTCCATCTCTTGTTAAAGTAAACGTGATCATCCCCTGGAGGCCATTTTCCTTTGGGGAAGCTGGAGGCTTCTATCTCACTGGGCCGACTGAAGACCGGTCTATTTAAAAGCACAGCTCCTGATAAGAAACACCTATTGCATTGCCAGCTTTATGGGAATCAACTTGAGAAACTTGATAAAACAATCTGAAGGTGAATCGCAACCGAAAGGTGACATTACTTGATGTTTGCCCTGCATTGCTAGAATTAACTCGTCAACGATAAACTGTGAAAGTCAAGTACTCTGGAAGAAGCCCATTGGCCGATGTGTATGCAGGTTTTTGCTGCCACCAGTTACCAATTATTTCATTAGCCCAATCGTTTACATGATCTGACATTTTAGCAACATTCCGCATCTTGTGCCTGTATGCATGCATTGTAGCGTTTTATTGTGGTCTACTTTACGAGTGAATCTGTGTTGGTGTATATGACCAATTAGCTGATTGAGGCAGGGTAACTTGTGGCAGAAAATAAACAGCATACACACCAGCCTGCAAGGCCTGGAGTTGCCCATCCCTGCTTTAGACAGGTGTGGTGCATCAATGAGTACTTAGTGAGCACCATATCTAATTGGACAGTGACACATTTTTTGTTATTTTGGTTCTGTACTCCAGCACTTTGAGTTTGAAAGAATACAATGACAATGAGGTTGAAGTGCAGACTGTCAGCTTTAATTTGAGCAGCAAAGAAGAACTCCCTGGAAGAAACCGTGGGAGGAACCAGACTCATTAGGGGGAGCCCATCCTCCGTTTGCTGGCTCAGGGTGTGTGTGGGGCAGGCGGGGGAGCAGACAGCAGGTTCAGGCTCTATCTGCTGAATGAGTGTTTTATCTTACCCTCTTACCATGTCCTGATCCAGCTCCACAGCGTGTGCATGATGCTACCCGCCAGAGGACCTGAACGCCCTTCGGGTTCAGATATGAAGAATGTCTGTGTGTGGCTCCAATTAGGTGCTCAAACAGCAGAGTGCCGCTCCACACCTTTCTAGCAGAAGAGGAACGGGCTTTTCAAAAAAATCTTAAAGTACTGCCTGAACTGCACTTGCGTTCGGAAAACGAGAGGCCTGAAACACGTTAGGGTCTATATTTTTTGGTAGTGCAGATGAAATAATGAGAAAGCTTTTTCCAAATAAAAATACAGTGCAAGGACCACGGTTTTAATGAACATTTTTAATGGACATCATCTTTATATAGGCCATCTGTGGGAACTTCAGTGCAAGCGAGCCCCCTGAAAACTTGGAACCCCCCCATTTTCTGGGGATCAGTTCAGTTTCATTTTATTTTTACAGAGACACTGTCACAAAGACAGTTTACAGGAAAACGGGAAGTAAAAAAAATATTGGGAAAGACCCAGGCTGAAACCCCCCAAAAAAACCCAGCAAGTGAGGTAAAGAAGCAAAAACACCCCAGAGGGAAGAGAAAAAACACACAAACAGTGACGAGCAAAACCACACAAACAGTGACGAGCAAAAACACACAAACAGTGACGAGCAAAAACACACAAACAGTGACGAGCAAAAACACACAAACAGTGACGAGCAAAAACACACAAACTGTGACGAGCAAAAACACACAAACAGTGACGAGCAAAAACACACAAACAGTGACGAGCAAAAACACACAAACAGTGACGAGCAAAAACACACAGAGACGAGCAAAAACACACACAGTGACGAGCAAAAACACACAAACAGTGACGAGCAAAAACACACAAACTGTGACGAGCAAAAACACACAAACAGTGACGAGCAAAAACACACAAACAGTGACGAGCAAAACCACACAAACAGTGACGAGCAAAAACACAAACTGTGACGAGCAAAAACACACAAACAGTGACGAGCAAAAACACACAAACAGTGACGAGCAAAAACACACAAACAGTGACGAGGAAAAACACACAAACTGTGACGAGCAAAAACACACAAACAGTGACGAGCAAAAACACACAAACAGTGACGAGCAAAAACACACAGAGACGAGCAAAAACACACACAGTGACGAGCAAAAACACACAAACAGTGACGAGCAAAAACACACAAACAGTGACGAGCAAAAACACACAAACAGTGACGAGGAAAAACACACAAACAGTGACGAGCAAAAACACACAAACAGTGACGAGCAAAAACACACAAACAGTGACGAGCAAAAACACACAGAGACGAGCAAAAACACACACAGTGACGAGCAAAAACACACAAACAGTGACGAGCAAAAACACACAAACTGTGACGAGCAAAAACACACAAACAGTGACGAGCAAAAACACACAAACAGTGACGAGCAAAACCACACAAACAGTGACGAGCAAAAACACAAACTGTGACGAGCAAAAACACACAAACAGTGACGAGCAAAAACACACAGAGACGAGCAAAAACACACAAACAGTGACGAGCAAAAACACACAAACTGTGACGAGCAAAAACTCCAGAGTGAAAAGATCTCAGAAAGAACCTGACCATGGAGGGGCAGCCTGTGCTCAGCTGGGCGGGTCGGAGCGGCACGGGTAATAACCGAAAGCATGATTAGCTCTGTGACAGGGCACTGCTTCTTTTATACGTCCTCCTTTGCTTTGCGGTTAGCGCACTCCTCTGAAAGCTTGCCCTTGTATTTAACACCTGGGCGCGAGACCGAAAAAATCCTGCACCGTTTCAGCCTTCCGACAAGCCAAGCCGCGAGTCCCGTTCCGCTCCGGACCCTGACCTCGCTGACGAGGGCGAGCTGCCACCTACCTGAAAATCGTGACCTATTGGACCAGTTACGCCGCCCCGAAGCCGCCGGGGCGGGGCAAACGCACACGACTCCAGCTGAACGCCATTCGCTCGCGTTCCACTTGGTAAACCGACAGCCTGAGACCACGCTTCTTCGCGGACATGCGCGCGGAAAACGGGAGCTGTCATTCGCGTGCGGAAAACGACTCAAATACGGTCTATTCTGAGTGCGACCGCATCCTGGTTCTGCGCGATTCCAAAGCAAACTTCAGCGCCACGTTCATCTAAGTACTCAGCAAGCCACGCTGCACCAACTCTTGTACAGAGCTTTGTTAAAGTGGGGGGGGGGCGGGGCTTTCTGAAAACAAACACAGAACAGCTTTATCGCACAGATACCTTTGAGGGACTAAAGAGAAATCCTTGCTTTGATATTTCGGCCTCCATTCTAATCACCACAAAAGGTGAAATAAAACCCAAAAGAACAGAGGCGATTTAACTTTCTTACATTTAGCCATTGAGAAAGAGCATCTGAAAACAAGTCTTTTTCTTTGGTTAACGTAATGGGGCTAACAAAGAGCCATTTCGCAAAAGGAGACGTGCTCAGTTATGACCGCAAGCTGAAACAGAGCACGCACGCGTGCACTCCCCCGTGGTCAGGAATCAAAAGGACCAATATTTACGGCGCTCGGGAACAAACGCAGAAATCTGGCTGTTTGAGTGCAGCTAGTCCATCCATACAAATGCAACATAGTGCTGACGCGGAGGGCGTGACTGCACTTTATACATTTACCCAAACGGCCACACCGGAGAGCTACAGCCATTGGGGAAGAGGCGAGAGGTGGGTTTCAAAGCCTGCCATTCGCCACCTCATCCCTAGAGAGTGGTCTGCACCCTAACACCAAATGCAAAACACTGAATTGCATTTTTTCTTTTTATTTAAAAACTACTTGTTTTTAAATTACATGACACTGTAGACATTTAGCCGACGCGCTTATCCAGAGCAACTTGCATGGACAACATTCTTTTCTTTCTTTTTTCTTTAAAAACCTGGATATTTACTGAAACAATTCAGGTTAAGTACTTTGCCAAAGGTAAGGTGCAGCTGTAACTTGCTGAGAAATTGAACCAACAAACTCACGGAACAAGCCCATCTCCCAAACCACGATGCAACACTGCCATCCACTACTCACAACATTTACTCACTCAAGACCCATTTTTGCCCCCTTGCAAATGCAGACATGTGTGGAAAAACAACAAGCAAAATCAGATCTTAACTGGGCCATTTAAAACCTGGACAATCTTGATTTTAATATTAGATATGCTTCACACATGCTTCCGCTCCAGCAACTCAGTACTAGGTACACACAAACAGTCGGTTTAGTATCCAGTAAGGGCGCATAAAACCCACGTTGACTTCGTTAACAGCAGATAAACGCTTGAGCGCACTGGTTACACTGGGACAGGTCTCTGAGGAAATTGAGCACGTTTCCAACAACAGATGTGTGATCAAGATCGGTGTGATCAAGAACTTCACGGTTTCGCCACACAAGCTCTGATCGTCTCCAACCAAATCGCATGCGTCCCATAAACGGGTAAGACCGGCGAAAAACGGTTTCGTTCCACAGACCGTTGTAGAACGCTAGTCGTAAAAGAAGGAATTCCTCGTTCCTCAAAAGATTAACAGCCACCGCACTTCACACGGTCGAGTTTAGGTGTTACGAGGCTGTCGGCGTGTCGAATGAGCAGCAATCGCAACGATAACGGATGAAAGGTTTTTGAGCACACACAATTCCCCTTTCCTACATCGATCGCACCGTGTCGAGGTTTGACATTACTTCCCCGTAAACGCTGTGCGCATAGTTGTTTAGTTGCACTGAGCCGTTTCAATCGATTTAGTCGCTCCCAAAGCCGATGTGCATGCGGTGCAGTCCACCGGTGGTCTCTATTCAAATACTCCGGGCATTTGAATAAGAGGCAGCGACTCATTCCTCCAGCGCAGCGCTGACAGTGCGCAAACACCGCGGCCACAAGCCTGTGGCACACCCCCCTCCCGCCACCAGCACAGCCCCGCATACGCAGTTACAAAAACAAAACGCTTCGCTAATGAAAGACTCTCCGATATATTAGGCACTAATAATAATAATCGCATATTAAGGTTGCACAATGTCTGCATCCGTCGACGTCGAACCGTCACTTTATTTCGGACATTTACGTGTCAGTCGAAGTCTAACAGGTCTTGAACAGCGACCGAGCTGCCGTTAGATAACACGGTAAAAGCAAACGCCAAGGATAGTGTACAATATAGCTTAACGTTAACTTAACCTCGACCAACAGTTTTCTACAATTAAAATGTCATTTGTGTGACCGACAGCATTTACGTTTAAGACAAATATCATATCAAATGTAGCCCGTCGCGGTTATGGCTGGGTATAACATTAACGAGACAACAGTTACATAGATAACTGACGTTAATGTTATCTTCAGAATGAACCAGTAGCGTTAGCTAGCAAGCGGTAACGTTAGTGCCAATTATTAATAAAGTCAAAAAAAATGTTTTAGTCAGGACGTCGGACAACTTGACGACCGTGAGCTGCGAGACAGCAGCAGGGACACACGAAACTGTTCTGAAAAGGTGCGTGCTAACTTACATAACGTTAGTTAACACAGCATTAACGTTAGAATAACGTTAGTTAATACAGCATTAACGTTAGAATAACGTTAGTTAATACAGCATTAACGTTAGATACGGTTTACAGTCTAAAGCGAAACGGAGTTGTAACACGACTGGTTCAGAACGTAACTCACAATGCGTTTATGTAGTAACTGTTCGCAACAGTAAACGTGACAAGTCAGTACAGGTAACGTTAACTGTTCGTTAAGTTAGCCAACATGCTAGTGAACCAGGAATAAATCGCACCAGCAATAATATGTAAATTAGCCAAATGCTTGTCGCCGTGAACCGATGCTTTTTGGCGTTTTCATCATTTAACTTTACAGTGTTAACCAACCAAGAGAAACAAATATTAGCCACTGGTCTTGATAACTTGACAAAGTCGAACAGATTACCCAGCTCACGTTATCCAACTACTTAACTCAACCGCTTACTAGCTGGTCCAAGAACCAAAAAGTTAACGTAACGTCAAGGTTAACTGATAAGTTAACGTTAACTAGGCTCCCTTGTTGACCATGAAACATAGAATACTTCAGCGGTTAACACTATCGGATTAGGTAGCATGCCAAATAACTTTGCAAACGAGTGACGCTGTAACTGTTTAGGTAATATGGCAAAAATTAAATGCGCAACAATAAGAGATTGAACCACGTTGAGTTGTTACGACAGCTAACTAACGTTAAGAGCCAGATGCCACCACACACCAACACAGCTAACGTTATGAGAAGTCACCCAACGTTAGTGGCAGCTGCCTACCCCAAAAGAAAGTGATTTATCATTTGTAGTTGCTTAGCTAACTGGAGAGAATAACTGTGTAACTAAACAAGATGTGCGTTTTTTTTTCTCATAAGAAATGAGCGTTAACGTTTAGCTTCCAGAGACACGGGCCTTCCTTACCTGGACCATCAGAGGCGGACAGGGCAGGTGAATTGAGCTTCGGTCGCTTCGGGTTGGGAGGTCCGACATCCAGCAAGTTTTCAGCCATGGTTAAGGACTCTGAGTGTTACTTTACTCTGAAGGAAAAAATCGACTAAATCTTCCAGAAAGGCTGCAGCTGGGATCGGCCCAAATTGATCCGTAAGGTTTTTCTTTCTCGCAACCACTTCGTTTAGAAAAAAAAATAATTAGCCAGCTAGCCAGCTAGCAAGGTAAATGCTTCAAAAAAATAGCAACAGCGCCCCGCTCTGCCATTCACCCCATGATAATCCAACACCCAACACCCACATTATTATCATTAACAATTACCCCCCAATGAACAATATTTTATTTCGAAAAAGAAAGTAAAAAATATATATATTTAAAAAATAATGCACACACTGAATTTTCGGTCCCTTGCCCCCCACAAGCTGTTACGTTACCTTCGCATCTTTACAAAACCGTTTTTTTCTGAGGGCAATTCGATTGCATCAAATTGCATTTCTGCCTCGAATAAAATGCAATCTTAGAGTAATTTTATGGTGCGATTTCGTCCCTTCGCCGCTGTCTCTCGGAAAAACAACACGGACAGGAGCGGCGATATGGAGAGAAGCGGCGCTTTCTGAAGGGGAAATCAAATATACGGTGGGTTTTCTAACCGACGAAAACCGATCCAATCCTGTTTTTTTCTAATGAAATCTCTTCGAAAGTGTAGAAGCTGTCCGTTTTCAGCGAAGCGAACCCGTCGGATCTGGGTTTGGGTGGCCTGTTATTAAATTAAAAAATAATACTCTCCCGAAATCCTGATTCCGAGCCGCGACAAGATGGCGGCTGTTGATTCCTTCGATACAAAAAAGTTTTTTTTTCTTTTTCCAGATAGACTGTGGAGGGGGAGGGGCTACGCATTCACGCCCTACGCAAGCCCTGCTCCACCGTACGTCAACGTCACACGGAAATTGACGAAGACGCCTCTAGTGACGGAAAAAAACGAACGTTTATTTGCAATGATGAAACGGACAGTTGTTCATTTAATTCCAACTATAAGTACTGTCTAAATTTGCATGTACAGTACTCCTGCTTCGTCTGTTTTCACAGTAACAATATACATTCTGAAACTGCAAAGTTTGCTTCACTGACAAATTAACTATTAAAAACAAGGGACTTAATCCTCAATTTTTTCCTTAAATGTCAACAAGCTTTAAAAATGTATACCTGAATTAAACTGTAAGCTATGTAAGACATTGTGCATAAGGACCAAGACAAATAAAAAAAGACCTTCACTTGAAGAACTTCTGTCATCAATCACAAAGCATCAGTAGTTTCATATTTTGGCTTATCAGTTAATGTGTTACTTGACTTAAGTTGTCGAGCTGAGACAACTGCATTGTGTCAAAATGAACTTGGGTGAATGCAATGACAAAAAAACTAACAATGGGGAAATTTGCACCCGAATACAGAGAAAACATAACACAAATCAATGCCATTTCAAAATGTCGCCTTTTGCTATAGACAAATAATCTTTTATAAACAAATAAACCACACAATTGGTCTTTTATATAAAAAAAAGCCGAACTTACATTACACTTTGGCATTTAGCAGATGCTCTTATCCACAGAAACTTACACAGACTACATTTTACATACAATTAATTTATACAGCTGGGTATACCTTGTTCAAGAGTACAACAGCAGTATTACAAGCAAGTTCCCTCATCACTATGCTACACTGCTCCCCACAGTTGATCCACTCTGCATAAAATCAGTACCGAAACAGTCAATAACTGATTTTATCTTTTTTAACTCTAAATCTAGAACTGGTTTATTCATTAATGTCATTTTGCAGATTTTAAATGTCACTCGAGTCGTGATGACATCTGCCATGTCCGTAGGATACAGTATAGTTACCCAGGAACATAAATTAGAAGCTTTGACAAGGGCCAGTCTGGGAGATAACAACAGTGTGACAATGTCTTCCTTTTATTTTCTTTAAACTGGCGCATCTTTCTTGTTTCAACATAACGGTTTCATAAGATCACCGCTCCCCATCATCCGTCTGTCTCCGTCTGTCAAAAAACAGACAGCAGCTCATTCGCGACCGTAACTATTGAATGGTCAGCACTTAATTGGATTGTCTATGTCCGTAATCCTGTTTGTGAACCCATGGCATGCTGGTCTGACCTATGGTCAGTCCAGTGAATACACATTCTGTCCTATTAGGACTGACAAGAGTTCCACTGCAGTTGTGTTACCCAGTTAATTTGACGAAATAAAAAAATATAAGAATGAATTTGTACAGTTTACCGAGCACATAGTGACACATGACAAATACACTTGTGTAGACTCAGCTCTGTTACATTAAGAAACACTTCAATCTTACAAAATCAAACTTTTAGACGTTGTATGGCTTTGTCATTTTATTTTAGAACCTACTGATATGCATATTAATCATTCGCACAAATACAAATGCAAATGAACAAATTTAACAAAGAAACGTATTTGTTTATATTTTCCCCTCATTTATTGTACCTGGACATTTTTTTTTTGAGAAGGTGAGAGAAAATAAACAAAGACAATGAGCTGAAACCAAACATTAGTCTGTAATTTATTCCACTTAGTGTTTGCACAAAATGTTTTCATTTAAACATTTGCCCTTCCAAAAAAAAAAACAAACATCTAAATAATAACCAATCGAAAACACAAGGGGCCTACAGGACAGGCAGAGGTCCGCTGAAAAGCAGACCCTCTTGAGAGGGGATGCCCCTAACTGACAGACTGATGAACGCGTGGAGGCATGACCCCCCACCAGACATGAAATCCGGTGATTTTTCAAGGTTGTCCCATCAGCATGTCTCAATCCACTCTGTCCACCCTCCATTTTAAATAACATGACCAGATACTTTGCTATGCCCAAAACCACCACTGATTTGGTTTGAGAACGAGACAGAAACTTAACAGAAAAAAAAGAGAGCATTAGAAGGCTATAAAATCACTGGGAACATGCAAGTTTTGAGGAGGTACAATGTTTGTACTGTACAATGCTGGTAGACCAGCTAAATACAGAAGAAAAGAAAAAATCATAAAGCGGTTCAGTAAAACAATATTTCTATTGTGCTGGATTGTTCTTGTGGCCCACAATAAACATTTAACAACACATAAAGAACATCAATTTTATTGCTATATCCAGAGAGACTAAAACTGCGGCGTGCAGATTCCAGAATCATGCGTGGTACCACAGTCAACAAAAGGCCAAAGCGACATCAACCCAATCCAAGTTCATTCTTCTCCAGCAGGCAAGCGATAAGAGATACAAGTGCGGTGAGGGGGAGAACAGGTGTGGGAGGGTGCGGGGTTTAGGTTGGAGTTAGGGTGGAGTGTGATGTGAGAGTGGGTGGTAACTAATGGCAACATGCTTAAAACATCTTAAGACACAAAACACGAATAAAATGAAGATGGCAACAGTTTAAAAAATATATATATATATTTTAAATTTTTTTAAGAAGGCCATTTTGTGATTGGGCCATCGCCAGCCAGCCAGGTCACATGACAAGCCGGGAGTTCCACACTGCAGTCTTCTCGCTGCCTTCACGTGGGTGGGCCAAGTTGGGCGGTGTCACAGAAGTTCAGAAGGACCCCCGTTCTCTCACCGTTATTCTTTAATCCCTCTCTACCTACTTTGAATAGGTTTTTTTTTTTCTCCATTCACACTACTGCTATTCAAGATATTAGGAGACTGGCTACCTCCAGCTCATGAAGGATCTGACTGCTGCACACAGCAGCTCATTTCATTTATATCCAAACACAAATGACCAATATCAGCTGGACTCAACACCACGAAGTCCATTGTGCTTGCTGCGGAACAGCACATGAGATTGAATACATGCAAGGATTTATTTGTGGAAGCCATTTTGCAGGTCCCGTGAGAAGTTTCTATCTTTTGGCTTACCCCGTCCGTCATCACACGCACACGCACACGCACACGCACACGCACACGCACACGCACACACACATTCTGCCCTAAATATCTTATTCCCTTCCTTCCGATAATATATAAATCTGGCACATGCGCAAGTATAAATAACATAAACAGAAACTCTCATTTATAATATACAATATAAATGGCTATGTACAAACACAGTGAGCACTTTGTGCAAGTGTATACAGATTATGTTAGTGTGTTTATAAACAATACATTATTCATGTGCACAACAAAGCAACAAAAAAAAAGAAAAAAAAGAAACTACATTTGAACAAATACGCATAAACATCACTCTTTGGCGTAAGGGTATTGTTTTCCAGCGTGCCAACTGAAATCTCTCACAACACTCCCTAAATGATTGAAATTGGGTCTTTTTCTTTCTTTTGTTCAGAGAAGGCAAAATAACACTAAAACAGGGGTAGGCAACCCTGGTCCTGGAGTGCCAGAACCGGTCCTGGTTTTTGCTCCATCCTATAACTACATAACTGGATTCATTTTAATTAGTCAGGTGTAATGAATGCAGGGGACCATGTGCTGAAGGCACTCAGGGTTTCACTATTCAGAATGTTCAGGCTCAGACTTTTAATCATCTACAAAACTCTTGTGATCGAGCTCAGATGGAACAAAAACCAGAAACGGCACCAGCACTCCAGAACCAGAACCCACCCCTGCTATAAAATAAATACATTCAGAGCCCTATCTACTACGCTCTGTCTCCTGCGTACAGTGCACTGGCAGAAGTGTGCTTTTTAATGCGCGCTGTTTAGCACGCAACGTGCAGTACTCAAAAAAATATCCACAATACCATTTTCCAACCGTACTGTGGAAGTGTCGTAAAACGTCCCACCCTTGCACGGCCATGTTTCACTTGTTGTTTTTGTTTTATTTGAAGGTAAACGTCAGCGAAGCTGAAACACACTCAACGAAACCCCGGAAGTAAGTGTATCATACGTGGGTTTAAAGTATACTATATTTAGAGAAAATTTTGCCTACTTAACGACTTTCTCGTCTCGTCTACTCAAGCCTACCTAATCGTATGGAAGGGTGCTGATTTGAACACAGCCACAGAAAAATACAGGCAATGGTGAAGCCTGGCGTGGGGGGATGGTGTCAGTTGTGACAGGTCTTCCACCAGGTGTCTCATGGGAGGCAGCTGGTAGGTTCAGCTGCTGCCATTCTGATTCTACCAAGAAGAGCTCAAATTCCCCAGCTCTTGATAACAAATCCTGGAGCATGGAGTACAGACCCAAAAAAATAAAATAAATAAAAACAATAAAAAAACTTTTATGGATGCTTTCTAAGATTATTCATTTGCAATTACTGGCAAATCTATGTACACACACTGTAATGTATATATTTGTATTCTCAGTCCTGATTTTTATTCATAACTTGGATTTGTTCACACAATTGAAGGTGCATTACTAAGCAGATGAAGGTGTTTTTCCTGCGTACGAGACGGTGTACAGTGTTCCCTTTCTCAAACAATTTACCAGCTTTGATCGGGTTATCAGTTGATAAGATCGCCTCTCAATTTCAACAAGGAACAGCACAGAAAGCACCGTTGACTGCTGATTTAACAGAGAAAGAAAAAGTGATCAATCGTATTGATCCATGACAATAGTCCAGTCAGAGCACAGGACCCTAGCCCTCGTTGGTGCTCTGAAAATGTGTCTTGGGGGCTGCAGATTGATTTGTTCACATCACCCTGTTACTTCCACAACCGCACAAGCTCTCTCTCTCTCTCTCTCTCCAACAATGAGGTGATCAATAGCAAACCGCGAAAATCGGCAACATTCCACAAAACTGCAGAGGGGAGCCTCTTGCATCGTCACCTCACTCACCAAGCATACCTGTGCTATTGCACAGGGCTAAAGCATAGGTATATTCCCTGCAACTTCACCAATGAAGTTAAAATACCTGTGCTTTGTGCTCTGCTTCATCAGGGCTAGTCACTTTTTGCCTCTCGGATTGGTTCTTTCTCACTGACCAATCAAAGTGCAGAACTCAGGAGTAAGGGCTGTGTGCTCATAGGTCGCCAGCATGGCCTCCTGCACCCAGTTGATCAATGTTAATTCTGTACAAAACAGAAATATGGATAGTGATAATCAATATAGCGTATGTAATACTGTTCAGTTTTGTTTTTAATTTGGCTTTGGAATACTGCATTACTGCATACTGCAGTGTGCCAATGTCAGTATGCACACACATACACATTGCAACTATATCTAAACTTCAAAAAGACTCAAACATTCCCTATAAAAGGCACAGTGCTCAAATTCATATAAAAATGCAAAAGATTTAGAGCAAGAAAAATAACTATGCATTTATGTATGTAATAAATATTATAAATGTACAAAAATATAAAAAATTCTCAAGATGAGATAAAAATCAAGACCAACAAAAATAACAACCATGACAAGATATATTAATATATGATTGAAAAAAGGCACTAATACTCCCTTGCAGTGTATATCAATGGCCTGTTCTGAGCAATGTCTGGCTGATGCTTCACTCCGTGTCATAACTTATTAGTGAAGGTTGCTGAATTCCGAATTCTTTGATAAGATGATTTGCCACAATCACTTGCTCTGATTCTAACATTGCCGGTCTTTATCAGCATGAATTCACCATAATGCGTTGTTATCAGTTACTAATACTGTCTGTCAGTGCAGAAGAATCCTCCTGGATTCTTATACTCAATTTGGATGTTAAATCTGGCATGATTTCTGGTGACTCCCAACTACTCTTATGTAGCTAGTTTCGGTTTCCAGATAAACCTGAAGAGGCATCTTTTGCACCCACAAGGGCCTTGGTGAAACCTAGTGAATCAGTTTGGAGCAGAAATATCAGACACTGAGGCAAAACTATGCTGATGCCTGGTTATCCCCCTTCGCCATACTGTCAAATAAAGAGAAATAAAAGGCAAGTTCAATATCAGGAGACAACAGAAAAATAAGCAGGCATAAAAGGTGAGGGTGGAACTAAAACCCTGAGCACACAGCCCTTTTACAAAGATAGATGAAGAGAAAGACAAAAATAAAGAACTAGTGGAAATTATTACCTGTGTGCAGTATATAGATACACACAGCAGTCTACATATCGAGAGACTCCAGGCGTGCGCACAACTTAACTAAGTAATTTATTCTTTTGTAACATTATATGGGGGGAAAAAACACCATTCAGCTTAAAAATATTTGCTTAAACTAAAACCTGAAACCAGTCACAAAACAAAGTTGCACTGTGCCTGTAAGTGATGCATGTAAAATGAGAAATTCTAAGAACATCAGTACAACAGAACCTCCGTCAAAAACAAGCAATGAGAGATGAGAACGTCCAATCACAAGAACCAGGGCGGCGCGTACGTTCCCTTGAAGACGGATCACCACGCATCAGGTGTCGAGTGCGGGTCAAATTCTTATCCTTGATTTACTCAGGGGATCCATCTGGTCTGCCGTGCCACACGTTTTACACCAAAGTTATTCTCACACACACACACACACACACACACAAACACACACACACACACACAGAGGATGTGGTGGGGTGACGTTTCTAACCATTCCCACATTGCCACGTGCTTCTGTTCAACTCCCAACCCATCGCTAAACTGTCCCGAATGTTTACGATCACAGTCCCACGGACGACGGAGATCCAAGAGGAACTCGCTTGTGCTCATCCATGAAGTTATTCCTTCCCCTGTAACACACTACAAACCTTGTTTTCAATTTAAAAATCTTTCCTGAAACTTGAACTGAAAGTCCCCCATGGTGATACTGTTGCACATTTAACACATCATCGTTCACACACCGCCCCATTCAAAACGGCCTTTCAACTGTCAACGGCTGTCAGAATGCCCTTTCAGCTTTCTCAACAAGAGTAAACCTCTATCGCCTGTTTCAACAGAAGTTATATTTTTTAAGGAGGTGGCCGGCATTTCACTGCCAGGAAAATTGTACCCAGAAACATCCCACCCCCCCCCCCCCCCCCCTCACTCTCTTCAGTGCTGTTTTATAGTTCTGTTCAAAAGTCCAAATTCCATCTCTCATATTCTGAACTTCCTTTTTAATGTCGGCTATTGCTGCAGTATGCCTGCCTGACGCAAGCGGCTACATTCATTGTGACGTGTCAACTGGCCGAGCGCTGTCATTGGCCGAGGGTCAAGGTGCGGTGGAGGTTTCGCTGTTCTGCTGTGAGAAGCTAGCGCATACACCAAGCCTTCACAATGTCACAAACATACAGACATTCAAGCGGACAGCAGATCTAAGCATTCATTCCTCAATTTCATTAAATGGTAATCTCAGAAAGGATCCTTTTAGACATTTCCATATACAACTGGAGTTGCGCATTATTGGTTCTAGCAAGCACACACACACACACACACACACACACACACGTGCATGTGTTTTTTGAATGCACAGGCCTTAAATTTTATTCCCTTTGCTGTCAGTTCTGAGAAGATGTTGTGCTTGACCTGTGTTTGTGTCAGACACCGGCAGTTTCACCCTGACTACGGGAACATGAGTGTACAGTATTCCCTTCACATCAGAGTCTCCTGCCTCTCCCCCTCCCTCTTTACCCACAATTCCCTTCCCTCCTCACAGTTTTAAGCTTGTTGCCCCTTCCTGCACCCCTCTCTGTCTAGTCCGTGTTCTCATTAGTGTAAACATACTCGCAAGAATTTGGCAAAAAGTGCTAAAAAAAATGATTGCATCGGGCTAAAACAAAAGACAAAAGGAAACGCTCTAATAATAAGCGCAGCTTCATCCGTTGTCTAAAAAAGACGTGCGAGAATTTTTGAGACGCTGATTTTCTGAGTAAATCTTAGGCTCTTTCATGGTCTTAGACTGAAAATTATTCTCTTAATTCATCCTGAAGGCACTTAAAACAAACTAAATAAGGAATATGACAATTATATGCAATAAGCGCTAATGTTTTGGTGTGGTTCAAGGATTATGGGCCAGGGACAGCAGAATGTTGAACATACACCTGTGCCCCACCCGCCCGCAAAAGTCTCTCACTTTGACCCACACACCTCACCCCATGGGCGATTATTTAAGCGAACGAAATGTCTACCAAACGCCAAATGTCTACCAAACGCCAGCGTAGCCCTGGGCACAGCAGTTTCCACGGGCTCTCTCTTCCAAATGGTGTGTGTGTTTGGAGCTTTTTGGTGTACCCCTTGATAGACACTCACACGACCACGCGACCACACATACAGACACACACACACTCAAACACACACACTTTTCCCAAGGGGTCGTCTGCCTAGGCAGCGCGACTTTGTTTTAAAGGGCTGGCGAAAGAGCCGCATCGAAGCACCGCTCCTGAGGCTTACAGTTTTGTCAGCTCGCCCACCACATCCTCATTCTCCTCTTCCTCCAGGCCCTTCCTCTCCCCAGACCTGAGAGAGGCAGTCTGGGCAGGGGTGGGTTGTGGGGCAGAGAAGATGGGTGTGGCTCGTGCCACTTTGGCCATCTGGGCTGCTGCTGAACTGGAGTCAGGATTATGGGCGGGGACAGGGGCAGGTAAAGGTGTGGCTCCTCGCACAGCCTCCCTGCCCTCTGGTTTCCCGCTAGCTGGGGCAGCGCCACCCTCTCGCCCCTGGACCTTAGTAATGGGACCACGGGCAGCGGCGGCAGGGACAGAGGGCACCATGTTGGCGATCTCTTCGGTGGGCGAGCGGCCGATGCTGCCGTCCACCTGCACGCGGATCTCGGGTGAGACGGACAGCCGGTACTGCGGCACGGGCCCACTATCGGCGCTCTTGGGAAAGAGGAAGGTCCTCATCTGGCCCTTGCCCTTCACGTTGACGGTGCCGCGGTAGTCAAACTCGTAGTCCAGCTCGCTGAGCGCGCAGTGGCTCTCCTCGCTCACCTGCACGCGGCACTCCACGCCCGTGGTGTCCATGCGGCTGGCGATGTTCACCGTATCGCCCCAGATGTCGTACAGGAGCTTGGTGGTGCCGATGACGCCGGCCGTTAGCGGCCCGTGGTTGAACCCGATGCGCAGCTTGAACTGGAAGCCCAGCATGTTCTTATTGAAGTCGTCCACCACGCGCATCATCTCCAAGGCGAAGTCGAAGAGGGCGCGCAGGTGGCCGTGTGGCCGGGCGGGGTCGCCGGCGCACTGTTGGGCGCTCAGCCCGGACGCCGCCATGTAGGTGGCGCCGATGGTCTTGATCTTCTCGATGTTGGCGAAGGTGGGCTGGCGCAGGAGCTCGTCGAAGTCGCCGATGAGCTCGTTGAGGACGCGGTAGCACTCCTTGCCGCCCTCGTAGCTCTCCTCGTAGAACTCGCTGAAGTTGACGATGCTGGCGAAGATGACGCCCACGTTGTCGTGGTTCTTGGAGTAGCTCTGGGTCACCTTCAGCTGCTCCGCCACGTGCATGGGGATGATGTTTCCCAGCAGCCAGTCTGCCTGGTCCCGCATGTTCTGGATCTTGATGCGGTGCTGGTCCGCCTCCACGTTGCCGTGGTAATGCAGCCGGTAGCTGATCTCGAACTCGCGGTTCAGGAACCACACCAACAGCAGCAGTAGGAAGAATGCTAGGACGGCTTCCAGGCCCAGCAGGTCCTGTGGGCATGGCACCGGCTCGGATACCGCTGGAGAATCTGTGGGGTCACTGCTGTTGCCTGACCTGAGGGGAAGAAAATATTGAATAAAAAGTCAATTTTTAATAAAGATTTGTTCCGTTTTTGGAGGTGAACAGTTTCTTGCTTTACAGCTTGATATTAACCTGGAATGACCATCTGAGTTACTGGGCACTCTGCCACACTCCCAGAGTTACATTAACACTAGAACCTTTACCAAGTAACACAGTCTGAGAGTTATATCAACACTGGACCATCTACCAAGTAACACTCAAGCAGAGTTTAACACTTGACCCTCTACCAAGTAACACTCTCCCAGAGTTACAATAACACTGGACCATCTACCAAGTAACACTCAAGCAGAGTTTAACACTTGACCCTCTACCAAGTAACACTCTCCCAGAGTTACAATAACACTGGACCATCTACCAAGTAACACTCTCTCAGAGTTACATTAACATTGGACCCTCTGTCCATTGACACTCTCCCACAGTTACATTAACACTAGACTGCATCCAGTTATAGAGGTGAACCCAAAGCACAAAGAATATTATTCTAGGTGCCTGCAAATGAAGTAGTAAGCAGACAGCAGATAAATGTTTTAATAAAATGTTTTTTAATTAGATTTATGCCCATGGGTCTGTGGTGTTTTAAGCGTTGTTTTAATGTCATGTCATGAGTCTGTGTCAAAGACTATTTTCTGTCTGAATGTGATTCTGAATCTCAATGGGAAAAAAAAAGCCTAATATTCTTTCTTTTTTTTTTCTTCTTTTTTTTTTACTTCAAAGTAAATGTCAAATCCGTATTGTACTCCGTATGCTACTTCCTGCTGTACATTTCTTCAGCAATTAAGTCTACTCACCAGAGATCCAAAAATCCATCAGAACTGAAATACAGAGGGAAACAGAGGTAGACATGAGGCACAGAACGTGTTTCTGCGCTGACATATATGGAAAAAAAAAAGGCATACTTTTTAAAGATATCATGTGCAGGGTTCATCCACTGCCTGGTACCGAAGCCATTTTAACCTGGTGGGCTTTGAATAGACATTTTGGGAAATTTCTCTTATAAGAGATAATAAAGCATTACTGCAGAATGCTATACTGATGGGCAGCGAAGAACAATCTGGAATAAAATTAACACATTTTAGCCAGGTTGAAAAGGAAGCCTATACCAATATAACCTGCATCTTCCGATAATTAACGCACTGATTCGTTGACTATTTGCATTTCTGAAGTACAGCTGTATTTAGCAGAGACAAAGCTTGTTTCATCCCGGTGTTCGGCCTGCTTTGACTGTCTGTTCATGCGGAGGGGCGTTAGCACGCCAAACTTAGCACTCCTGCTGCAGAACGAACCAGGACACGAGGCACGCAGTGACCGCCACAGACCTGCAGAGGGGGTTGTAGAGCAGGACGAGCAGCACGACTCCCACCACGGTGGCCAGGACGGAGCGCATCCAGAAGCAGAGGTGGCAGAAGTTGCAGTAGTGGATGATGGCAATGATGGAGGCGCAGCAGACGAATGTGGTGAACTGAGGGGCCACAGAGGAGCTCCGTTAACAGAAGTTACATTCACTCTCCAACCTCCTCACTTACCTTCATCTCCCTCACACTCCGACCTCCTCACTTTCCTTTATCTCCCTCATTCTCTAACCTCCACACTCACCTGTAGCTACCTCACTCTCTGACCTCTGCACTCACCTGTAGCTACCTCACTCTCCAACCTCCTCACTTTCCTTTATCTCCCTCACTCTCTGACCTCTGCACTCACCTGTATCATCAACACTGTCCAACCACCACATTCACCAGTAGCTACCTCACTCTCCAACTTCCACACTCACCTGTATCATCAACACTCTGACCACCACATTCACCTGTAACTCCTTCACTCTCTGACCACCGGACTTACCTGCAACACCCTCACTCTCCGACCTCCATATTCACATATCTCCCTCACTCTCAGACCTCCACACTCACCTGTATCTCCCTCACTCTCAGACCTCCACACTCACCTGTATCTCCCTCACTCTCAGACCTCCACACTCACCTGTATCTCCCTCACTCTCAGACCTCCACACTCACATATCTCCCTCACTCTCCAACCTCCATACTCACCTGTATCTCCCTCACTCTCAGACCTCCACACTCACATATCGCCGTCACTCTCAGACCTCCACACTCACATATCGCTGTCACTCTCAGACCTCCACACTCACCTGTATCTCCCTCACTCTCAGACCTCCACACTCACATATCGCCCTCATAATCCCTAACTTCGACACTCACATTCAGTTCCCTCCCCTTTCTAACCTGGGCCAGGTCCAATCAGCAGGGGTAAAATCAAAAGCCAGTGACCGTGAAGTGCGTGACCAATCATCATTCAACGCCAACCTCACCTGTATAGAGAGGTACAGGTCGCAGGTGACGTGAGAAAAGACGGACACGGCGGGCAGGGACACCAGGACGGCTCCGATCATGTGACGGGGGACCCAGGCGGAGACGGCCCGGAGGATGGTCTGGGTGCAGCGCAGCATGTTGTCCAGGTAAAAGGCCATGCTGTGCAGAGAGAGAGGGGGACCACCGAACCCCACTGTCACACCCCAAAAACACAGACACTGGGCACGGTTACTGTACACTCCTCACAGTCATCTATCTCACCCCACCTCTCTCCTTTCTCTCTCTCAATCTATCTTTCCTTCTCTTCCCCTCTTTTTGTGTCCTTCCTGCCTCGCTCTCTCACTCTCTCTCACGCACACTCACACACACATGTATACATATATATATATACACACACACACACACACACACACACAAACACTAATGAAGATTCATTCCAGTTCATTTTGCTTCGCTTTCGGTCCCTCGGTCTCAAACGGGCGCGGCTCTCACCGCACAGACATCACCAGGCACAGGAGCTCCAGCAGGGCGGCGCCGGCGGCGAGGGCGAGGGTTGGCGTGGGCGGAGTCAGGCCGGAGAGCAGCGGGCGCAGGAAGCAGGCCAGCGTGAGCACCAGGAACACGGCACAGGAAACCGCCACGTCCAGGAGCGAGCTGAACATAGGGCTGGCAACGGTCTGCACTGGAGCCTGGGTCTCCACCTGAGGGGGGGGGGGGAGAGGGAGAGGAAGAGAGAGATGGGAAGAAGGGAGAGAATTGAGAGAGGGTGAGGGAGGGGCAGAGAGAGTAATAAATTGAGAGGTTAGGAGGGACGAAGAGAGTGGAAAAATGTAGATGAACGACAACGTGAGAGAGGAAAGAAAGAAGAGGGGAGGGAAGAAACAAACAAAGAATGATGAACTGAAACAAAAGGATGATAAAGTTTGGTGAACTGCAGTACCTACAGGCAGCCAGCAGAGAGCAGTACAGGGTAAGAGCATGCTGCAATCAGCTGCCTTGCAGCCCTTTTCGCTTACCGCAGATCTCTCTGAAATAATGCAGTGCTGTGTGTGTGTGTGTGTCCAAGTCTGAATATTTGTGCGTTTGTTGTTTGTAATTGTGTGTGTGTGAGTGTGTGAGAGAGAGTGTGTGTGTGTGCCCAAGTTTGAATATTTATGTGTGTAGTTGTAATTTTGTGTGGTGATAGGGGGGGGGGGGGGTGATAGCAGGACAAGAAATTGGCAAATAAATGAAGAGAAACACAGTGGCCATCATAGAGTGACAAAGAAGGACACAGACAGGAGGACGCAGAGGAGGACAGAGAGGGAGACACAAAGAAGGACAGACAGGAGGACGCAGAGGAGGACAGAGAGAGAGACACAGAGAAGCACAGACAGGGGATGAGGGTAAGAGATGCACCTCCTCCTGGTAGTTCCTCCGGTAGGCCGACTCCAGAGGCTGCTCCAGGAAGTTGAGGCTCAGTTTGTTGATGGGGGGCTTGAAGAAGTAATCCTTCATCAGGCTGGACGGACAGACAGACGTGGGGATGAGAGGAAAGGGAAATGGAGGGAGGAGAACAGAAGAGAAGGGAGAAGAGGAAAATAAGGGAAGGGGTAAATAAGTAACAAAGAAAATCAAAAGACAAAAGAGATCAAATATAAATGTATTTCCAGTTCTTTCCCAAGCTCTTCCCACAGGTCAGTATTTAGCCATCAGTTTGTCCTGACTCCACCTGCCATTCGAACTGCACTAAAGCTTACCTGTCCTCCTTTATGACATCAACAAAGTGGGCGTCGCTCCGCTCGCGGAAGTTCTTTGAGCGCAGCGGGATGAGGGCGGAGTGATCCAGGGCGGTCATGCCCCCTCGCCCGCCCCCGGCCCCGCCCCAGTGTTTCTCCTTCTCCTGCAGCATCTCGCACAAGGACGTCTGGCTGCGCGTCACTGACTCCTCCAGGTGAGGGCTCAGCAGCCCGTTCAGGGCCTTGGGACCCCGCCCTGAGGGGACCTGGCGGCCAACACACTGGTGAGCGTGTACAGATGGTGACACAGTAAATTAGAAAGGCAGGTAAGTCAGGTTAGCAGGTCCCTTATACATGCATAGTAAACAGTGCAAGTTTTACTGGAAAGTGCAGGGGGGAGGAGTCATGTAGGTTTGAGTGGCAGGTAAAGGGGAGAGGAGTCATGCAGGTTTGAGTGGCAGGTGAAGGGGGAGGAGTGGGACCTAACCTTGCTGCTGCTGGTCTTGAGCTCGTCCTGACAGCCGTTCTGCACCGCCCCCTCCTCACCCACCTGATCCTCCCCCGGAATCAACAACACACTGCAGGAGGGGCAGGGAGACTGCGGAGAGAGGGAGAGAGGGATGAGTGATAGAGAAAGAGGGGGGGGGAGAGAAGGATGGAGTGATAGAGAGAGAAAGGGAGAGAGAGGAAGAGGGGGATAGAGAGGGATGGAGTGATAGAGAGGGAGAAGAGGGAGAGAGGAAGAGGAAGAGAGGGAGAGGGGGGGAGAGAGAGGGATGGAGTGATAGAGAGAGGGAGAGGGGGGGAGAGAGGGATGGAGTTATAGAGAGAGAGGGGAGAGGGGGAGAGAGGGAGAGGGGGGAGAGGGATGTAGTGATATAAAGAGAGAGGAAGAGGGGGGATAGAGAGGGATGGAGTGATATAGAGAGAGGGAGAGAGGAAGAGGATGAGAGGGAGAGGGGGGAGAGAGAGGGATGGAGTTATAGAGAGCGAGAGGGAGAGGGGGGAGAGAGGAAGAGAGGGAGAGGGGGGGAGAGAGGGATGGAGTGATAGAGAGAGAGGGAGAGGGGGGGGGAGAGAGGGATGGAGTGATAGAGAGAAAGGGAGAAGAGGGAGAGAGGAAGAGAGGGAGAGGGATTGGTGTGGCAGAGAGAGGGGGCAGGAAGGGGGGATAAAGAGGGATGGAGTGATAGAGAGAGTGAGGGAGAGAGAGAGGGAGGAGAGCGAGAGAGACAGCAGGATTAAAATTATCATGAGAGAACAAGTGAGAAAATAAAGGGAGAGTGAGAGGAGAAGAGCAAGTCGGGTTACACATCTCACCACCACGCAACATCACGCTGACTAACTAGCAAAAGAATTAAGGCAACGTGTGAAAAAGTGACTGTATGAAAGGAACATAATAAGGAAGCGTAGAGGGAAAAAAGAGACAGGGGGGGGCTTCCATTAGCGAGATCGACTCCACATGCTAAGGTCACGAATAACCACATACTGCCACCCCTCCAGCTGGACGTCCATTACAGTAGGTCTGAAAATCTTTACAAAATAAAAATTTAATAAATGCACCATCTAAAAGTAAAACAGGGGGGGGGGGGGGGGGTTTGGGTGGAAAAAAATCAGTAATTCACCTTGGAGCTCTTTTCAGACATAAAAACCTCAAATTGGGCTTGAAATTTATTTAAATAAAAAAAACATTTTTAGGGAAAAATGAACATGAGGGAGATGGTTGGCTTGTGATGAAGGAAGATCACGCACAAACAAACGCGTACTTGCACACAAACAAACACACAAATACACACAATCCCTCACCCTTGTGCACGCCCGCACACACGCACACGCACGCAAGCACGCACGCACAGGCACACACAGCGGTGTCCCGGGATGCCTTTAAAGATCAGCTCTTCTGAGCGTGTGCAGAAGCAGCAGCAGTAAGCGGGAGCCCATTAGCACTGGCACTGCTTTTCATTCCTCTGTCACGTCATTAATTAGGCAGGTCCTGTGCTCCTACGAGCAGCTATAACCATCCCCTTATAACAGCTAACGTGCCCCCACACTGCCACTGAGGGTACTGGTGTGTGGGTGTGTGTTACTATGTGTGCGAGAGTGAGTTACAATGTGTGCGTATGAGCGTGGGGATGTGTGTGGAGGTGTGCACAGTTTGTGTGTGTGTGTGTGTGTGTGTGCGTGTGTGTGAAAGGGGGGATTATAAACTACGCTAATTGCTAGTCATGTTCCTGTAGGTGGTTAATAGGTTTCATTTCAAAGGTTCTCATTTCAATTAGGTGCCATTTCAAAAGGTTGCAGAGACAGCAGTGCCTGGAAAATACACGCTGTGTGTGTGTGTGTGTGTGTGTGTGTGTGTGTGTGTGTGTGTGTGTCACCAGTGAGAAAAGGTACATGGCAACTCACTTCATCCCATCAACATACAATCTTATCGCTACATTATAATTTTTTTAAATTGATCTTATTCAGTTTCATTGAAAGCATAAGAATAGCCACAGAAGAGAGGCGGGCGTGGTCAGGGCCTCTGGAAGGAGACCACAGGGCGTGGCTGGACGCTCAGTCGCCCTTAGACGCAGGCGCTCAGGTATTTGGTGGCGTGGGCTTTGGGACTGACCTTGGCTCTGTCGGGGGGCTCCTGGAGTTCGGCGGTGGGCGGGACGTCGGGGGTGTGAAGACGGGGTGCGAGGCTCAGGGCGCCCCCGTGGTCCGGCCCGGCGGTGCCCCCATGAGAGCAGCTGCACTGGGAGGGGTCCACCCTGCGCCCCGAAATCAGGTAGGTCTTGAGTCCTGGGGGAAAAGAAGGGGACGCATGAGAACGAATGAACAAACAAACAAACAAACAAACAAACATACAGAAGAAACAGGCAGTGAAGTGTTTCTTGGTACAAAACCATTCTCCAACTCATCTGGATCCCTTCAAAAAGACAGAGAATTATCAAGAGAACAAGTGAGAAAAGAATTGAAGAGTGAGAGTGGAGAAGGAGTCGGGTTACACATCTCACCATCACGCAAAATCACATTTACATACTAACAAAAAATTAACACAACGTGTGAACAAGTGACTGCATTAAAATAACTTAATCAGGAAGAGGGTGTTTGGGGCCACCGCGCCCCAAACACACATCCTCGCCGGCCTCTCATCTCGCTCAGGGTGCGGCTCCTCTCCAGCGAAGGATGGTTTCGCGATGCGAAAGAGGGACGGAGGCCACGCGGACATAAACAAAACCGCGGGACAGGGGAATGTGCATGCGCAGCAGGGGCCACTATGAGACCCTCTGGCTTTATCATTCCGATTCTGACAGGAAGTTGAGACGTGGACTTCCTCCAAGGTCTCCATCCAGGAAACTGTCAGGCCTTTCCCATTTTCCCAGTTCCCCTTTCTGCAACCATGAGGAAAATAAAAATACCACGCTGAGGGAATTGTTTTCTGTTTTATTTCTACCCTTATTATTCTCATCATTATCACCGTTACAGCTAATAATAATAATTTGCTTTAACTGTACATGACGCCCAAGAGACCACATACATTTTTTATTCGATAGCCTTGTGCTTATTCAGAGTGACTTAGCTTTGCTTACTCTAAATATCTTCTGTTTATTTCAGGTTAAGTACCTTGCCAGAGTGTTTGATGAAAATAATTTTATTTGGAACACAGGGACAATAAAACCAAAACAATGAGCAAAACCTGGGTGCTATCAGGCCCAAAAACTTGATTACGCGCCAAGTGAGAGACAAAGCAGATCCCGACCAAGTACAGGCTCAGCGAGCAACAAGTACCCCACCTGGAAAAGCAGGAGCATTCTGGGTAATGTTACTCCTATGTCCCGGCCCTTAATCACCTTTAATTTCAGGTCACCAGCTTAGGTGTAAAGGGCGGAATTAAGAAAAGTTGTTCCTGCGAAACGGTGAGATTCCCTCGATCGGGGGAGGGAACCCCCGTGAGGGCCATAGAGGAAAACACGCAGGACATCTAAGGGATTCTGGGACTTGTTAAGGCACCCATTTATCAAAGCAAACGTCTCTCGCTGTAACAGGAGCAACCGTTTGCTTAAATCAAATCGGTGGCGGCCTGATTCACTGCACCACTGAGGAGAGTGGAGAAGAGAGCAGACCATTTTGCCTGTGTGAGAGAGCGTATGTGTGTGTGTGTGCACGTGTTCGCAAGTGTGTACATGCGTGTTGGCGTATGCGCATGCTTGTGACAATAACAGGAAATGATGCGCAGACAATTTGGAAAGAGCGAGCCCCACAACAGCGGCAGAATTAACATTGACGAGGGACAATCGCGACAATGACATCGCACGACTACTTCACAGCTTGTTGTTCCATTCCCCCTATTGTCAGAATTATCTCTCATGCCGCTGTGTTATGAATGGAAATGCGAATGCACAGTCACTACAGTTTAGAACACCCCCCCTCCCGGCCACCCCCCGTTATTGTATCCCCTTCGACTGTCTTGTCAAAGTCTTCACTTCCTGTTTTACCCTTTACACATGTAGCCTACAGCACTCAAAAATGTGTATGTGTGTGTGTGTGTGTGTGTGTCTGTGTGAGCAATGAGACCTTCACCATCCCACTTGGTTTGTGGTTTTCCAAAACTGAATGGTTTTCCACATATTCCTTCCAAAAGACAGAAAGAGACTCAACATCTCACCAAAAAGACGGGGTCATAGCAAAGGCGCTCTGTCAGTTTCCTGACAAAAGCACACACACGCACACTGGGACGGACACAAACGCTCCCACTCACCACGCACATTTATACATCTCACCCCATACCCCAACAACACGCGGACACACACACACACACACGCAGCTGTATTTGAGCTACAAATATCAGCTACAGTCAGTCACATGAACCGCAACACAGTCAAGCCCTTCCTTCAATAGAACTCTTGAAGTTTGTTTCATCTTTAGTTCCAGGACCTTTTAAAGAAAACTCCAGGAAGTGAAATTAGCTAAATAGCTAAACTGAAGAGAAAGCAAAAAACAAAACAAAAAATTACCATGACAACCTGAAGGCCTCTGAAGAGAGATTGGGAGAGAGAGGGGGGGGGGAAGAGTGTGTACGCGTGTGCATATTTGTGTGCGTGAGAGAGAGAGCGAGAGCGAGAGAGAAGGCAGGTGGAAGGAGGCGGGGTTAAACACTGATTGTGAGGTCAGCCAGAGAGCGACGCAGCTCTTTCATTTCTATATAAAAAACAACTGTCTCCGTCTCTGGCTGGAAGCCCTGTGTGCAATACTGGTTTCCTGACAGGAATCGTTTCTGGAAGGAGAGAAGGAGGAAGAACCAAGCAGGCCATGCAGGCCATTTTTGGACAAAACAAACAAGAACACAACAAGAAGAATCTTCCTCTCCCCCGAGACCCCCCTATAAGCCTCCGTCTCCCGGGACACATCATTGTCAATGTCCGGCAACAACAAGACAGAGAGGAGACGGACGCTCTTAAAGAGCCGGGCCCCCTCCACTAATCACGGCCCATCACCTGACTCCCCGTGTCACAGAGAGACACCCCAACGTCCACACAGAGCACCGGCCACGTCGTCCGTTACTGTATCACGCCTAGGATTCCAACCGGAGACCTTGCCAGGCACAAGCCAGGCTCCAAAGCGCCGAGCTTCACAAAGCTCCTGACAAATCTTCCTAATGAACTCTATGGAAAAATAAGTCAGGAGAAGAAAACATTCATGTTATCCATCCATATCTACTGCATATCTGGCAAGAGAGTGATGGTTTCAGGCTAAATCTAGCCCCACCCCCCAATTCCCATAGAGATCCATTCAAATGCACAGAGGTTATAGTATCACTTGTAGGAGTACCAGAAAATAAGATAGTCTTTTGATATTGTTGGGTCACAGACATTGAGAAGTCATGGCATGCAAAAGATATGCGACCAAATATTAAAAATGATTACTTTATTCTACATTATGTTAAACTGTCCAACATTTTTTGATGCACAAAAATGGGGGAGCCATTTAGAAAAGGTTCAATAATTTCTAAACCCATCCCATATGGATGAAAATACCCTCAAATTAAAGCTGACAGTCTGCACTCCAACATTGTTGTCATTGTATCCTTTCAAACCCAAAGCGCTAGAGTACAGAACCAAAATAACAAAAAATGTGCCACTGTCCAATTAATTATGGTGCGCACTGGAGATATAGAGGCAGAGATAGGCTGAAAGGTGAGCGGGTTACTGCAGTCAGATTTCAAGATGAATTGAAAAAATGTCCTGATTATATCGTCGTGGTTGCTCTGCGGTTGTATATGTTCAGTCACTGGTTCAAATGAGCAGAACCGCTCTACATGTACGACACCCCACCCCACAGGCTCAGCGGCAGCGCGAGCGACGTTGATAGCGACGTTGATTGCGACAGCAGCAAACAATCGGATATCAGCACCATTACAATGACCACATCACTGTCAACGTTTCCAATAGGCCAGCAGAAGCCAAAGCTGTGATGTTCTGAGCTGGACCCAAACGCAGACCACAGGTAGCAGGCAAAAACATAGTTTATTCACAGTCCAAGATAGACCACAGTAGCCAGGTAATCAGAGTTGAGATAGTACAAAATCGAAATCCAAAAGAGTAGTAAAAATAAACGTAGCAAGAGTAAAAAAAACAGAAAGACACAGCAAACAAAACAGAAGGAGAAAGCAGGCTCGAAGTCGTACAGAAGGGTCATCTCAAGAATCTCAAAAAATCAGCACAGTGAATTAATCAACGTTCTGACAGAAATTACAAGTGGAAGGCAGACTATATACACCAGGGAAGTTATGACACGAAAAGGAATCAAGTGTGAGTGGGAGGAGTAAGGAGCTAGACACAGGTGAACACAATAGGAAACAATAATTCAATAACGAAGGGGAACAGAAGACACGGATTGGAATGCACACAAACACATAGATAACGCACGGCCTGGGATTAGCAGGTAAACGAGCGCACAGCACGAGGGGTGGATTCTGAAAGTGGATACAGAAGAGAGTTTAAGGAATAACAACGAATAGAGCAGAGATAGAAAAGCTAAGAAAGAATGACAGCTGCAGTGCGGAGCAAGACAGTGATTAGTAATTAAGTGACGTTAGTACAAAATTCTAAATCTCCTACATTAGTAAATGTGATTTGTTAGTTATATATACACATTCATCTATAAGTTATTATTATTGTTTTTCCCAAATGCAGACAACAAACAGACACACATACAAACATACATCCGGGCTGCAGAACTCGCATCACATTATAAAAATTACAGTTAAAGAAAGAGAGGTTTTCCAGTATACATTTCCAAAAGTAAAAAATAAAAAATAGAGGCACTCTGAATGTCACTGCTCATCATCGACCGGGCGTTGTGAGAGGTCCCACTTTCTCCAGTATTTCAGGAAACTGTCCTTTTGTAACCGGAGGATGAAAGTTAGTTTTTCCATTGTGTATATTTCTCCAACAATGTTTATCCAGTCTTTCTTGGTTGGAGGGCCTTGTTGGAGCCAGCGACGTGTGACCGCTTTCTTACTGGCTGCAAGAAATATCTTTACCATATATCTGTCCCCTCCCACCAAGTCCTCAGGTAGGTCACCCAGGTACATACATGAGAAAGTCATGGGTATCTTAAAGCACAGTATAGCCTCCATAGTAGAATGAACATCCTGCCAATACAGTTGAATGCCTGGACAGTTCCAAAATATATGAAAGTGGTTCGCCCCCTTGTGGCCACATTGCCTCCAACATGGTTGTTCGACACCCAGTTGTCGGGACTTGATTTGGGGGGTTATAAAGAATCTAATCAAGTTTTTCCAGCAGAACTCCCTCCATGTTTTGGAGTTGGTTGAACTACACTGTGTTATACACATATTCTCCCATTCATCATTAGTTATACTAATATTGGACTCCTTTTCCCATTTAGTTTTTATATACCCAGTGGAGTTGGTTCTGATCTGGACCAGGCCATTGTATAATTTAGATACTGTTTTACTCGATTTGTGTTTGTATGCCTGGGTGATTATCCGTGTAAGACCATCTTCCGACTCAATGGGCTCAGTGATCTTAATCTCTTTTAGAAAGTATTGGCGCAGCTGAAGATATCTAAAAAAATCTTTGTTCTCTAAACCATATGTATCTTTCAGGCCCTGAAAGCTCATGAGTCCCCCCTCTCCTAAAATGGTACAGAATGATGTAATACCACGGCGAGCCCATTCCTTGAATGTTTGGTCATATAACCCTGGTTTAAATCCAGAGTCAAAGGCGAACCACCTCAGAATCCTAATCCTTTTTTCCATCTTGAACTTTTTCACGATTCTAAACCACGTTTGCAGAGTGAACGATATAAATGGGTTTAAGGTCCTGTACAGGGTCTCAGCCTGTTCCCCATCTCCCAGTACTGTCTGGAGTGGGATATCAATCGAGTTCACTTCAATATCCTTCCATTTTGCTTCATAGCCACCTTCACACCAACAGACCAAGGCTCTTAATTGTGCAGCATAATAATACTCCCTCAGGTTTGGCAAGGACATGCCCCCACTTTCTTTAGGGAGTTGAAGTGTTTGGTATCTGGTTCTTGGTTTTTTCCCCATCCAAATGAATCTTGAGACCATTTTGTCCCACTCATTAAACTGCTTGGCAGGTATTTCAACCGGCAAGGACTGAAAGAGGTACAATATTCTAGGAACTATATTCATTTTTACTGACTCTATTCTTGAACTAAAATCTAAAGGGGCCAAAGACCATCTTTCTATATCTTTTTTTATTTGAGTATTTAAGGGCTGGTAGTTTGCTTCGTATAATCTCGCTAGGTCTTTAGTCAACTGTACTCCCAGATATTTGATAGACCTCAGGTTCCAATTAAGGTCATAAGAGTCTCTTATTTCTTTTGATGGGTTACAGTCATATGTTAGTATCTGTGTCTTTCCCACATTAAGTTTGTATCCCGAGTGTTGACCATAGGTCTCGATAAATCTCATTAGTGTAGGGAGACATAAATTTGGATTTTGCAAATAAATAAGGACATCGTCACAGTATAGTGCTATCTTGTGTTCTGTTTCTCCCATAGTGATGCCTTGTATATTGGGGTCCTCCCTTATTGCCTGGGCTAGCGGTTCTATAGCAATCGCGAACAGGGCGGGGCTGCACGGGCATCCCTGCCGCGTGCCACGTTCTAGAGTGAATCGGTTTGTTAGGCGACCATTTACTTTTATTCTCGCTGTGGGTCTTGTGTATAGTGTTCTGAAACATTTGATTGACTCTTCCTTAAACCCAAACCTCTCCAATACCAAGAATAAGTACTCCCAGCTCACACAATCAAAAGCCTTCTCGGCATCCAAGCTTAACAAGGCTGAGTTAATTTTTTCCTGTTTTATGTGATTCATAATATGCAATGTTCGCCTTATATTATCCTGGGTCTGACGACCCGATATGAATCCGGTTTGGTCCGTGTCTATTAGCTCTGGCAAGAACTGTCCCAATCTTTTTGTAATAATAGAAGCATACAGCTTGTAATCGACATTTAGGAGTGATATTGGTCGGTAAGAGCTACATAACCCCTTATCTTTGCCCTCCTTAGGAAGTACCGTTATAATCGCCTCCCTCCAAGAGGGAGGGGATATGCCTTCTTTAAGAGTGTGATTGAACGAGGCCAAGAGCAATGGTACGATGTCCTGTCGAAAGGTTTTATACCATTCCGCTGGCAGGCCATCACTGCCTGGTGACTTGTTTGCCTTAAGATTGGATAGTGCCCTTCCTATCTCTTCTGTAGTGATTTCTGCAGTTAGGATGTCGTTCTGCATTTCACCAATAGAGGGCAGGTCAAGACCTCTTAGAAATGACATTGTGGCTTCGCTATCTATTTGAGTTGGCTGTCTATAGAGGTTTTGATAGTACAACTCAAAAGTATTTTCAATGTCCTCCAAGTTAGTAAGCACTTCCCCTGTTAGGGGGTCTTCAATTTTATGAATCGCATTTTGGGCCTGTTGCTTCCGCAGCCTTCTGGCCAACAATTTGGTGGCCTTAGGCCCTGCTTCATAATATGATTGACGTAAAAATCTAGATTTTTTCTCAATGTCATTTTTATATGTTTCGTCAATCAATCGCCTCGTCTCCCTAATCTGCTGTAGCAGTTGGGGGGCTGGGGTATTTTTATGCTGTTCCTCTAAACATTTCAATTTTTGGGTTAGATCTCGATATTTAAGCTCTCTTGTCTTCTTTAATGTTGATGTCATGGCAATTAATTTCCCCCTAAGCACGGCCTTTGCAGCATCCCACACCATTACTGGATTGACCTCACCGTTGTTGTTGTTCTCTATATAGGTTTTGATTTCGGTCTTAATACTTTTGATAATTGGTTTGTTATTCAATATCCCTGTGTTAAGCCTCCACTGTGTTTTCCTCTGCCCCACATCCAAATGTAGAGTCAGGTAGACAGGTGAATGATCAGATATATCAGTAGTCCCTAGTGTACAATCGCTTACCCTGTGTCTATCCCCCTTAAACATAAAAAAATAATCGATTCTTGTATAAACAGAATGCGGTGCAGAATAGTGGGTGTAATCTCTTTCAAAGGGATGAAAATCCCGCCAGACATCAAACATTCCTAAATCTGCCAGTGAAGCATTAATTATTTTTGTCTGTGGGGTCCTGTTTATCTTATGACTTGTTGTGTCTAGTCTACGATTAAGAATATTATTTAGATCACCTCCACAGACCAGCGTTCCCTCAGACTCTGTTGAAATCAAATCGAATATCGACTTAAAGAAAGTTTTGTTGCTCCCAGGAGGGGCGTATATATTCAGTAACGTAATCACACTGCCTTCCAACTTACATTTCACCATGACATATCTTCCTTCCTTATCATTAATTTCTTTCATCAATTCAAAGTTTAGTGAATTTGGGATTAGGACAGCAACACCCCGCTTATGACCTGATTTAAATGAGCTATAAAATGTATTTCTATATCCATATCTTTTAAGCTTCTCATGCTCTGTCTGAGAGAGATGTGTTTCTTGCAAAAATATTATTTGGACCCTTTCACGTTTCAATTTGGCTATAACTTTGCTCCGTTTAACAGGATTAACCAACCCATTTACATTTAGAGATATCACCTTAAAGTGTCTACTCATCTTTGTATGTTATCAACATTTATGATGCAAGCAGCCCGGTATTCACACACAACTAAACATAAACAACTATAGAAATACAAAAAAGGAACAATTGTAAGAAACAAAAGAGATACAATTGTAAATGAAACATAAATTGGCTTCCAAAAGTGGATGCTCGCTCGCCATCCCATATTTCTAACCCCGTTGTGGAGATGGGTGGGTATTAAACTACACTCAGTTGCAGTCCCCCGCTGGCTAAAGGAACCTAAAAGATTCACACGAGCTGTCTCCTATTTATCTAACGTTACCGCATGCCTGAACATTTCCCACACGGTCAGTCTATAATCAAGTGGAGTGTCAAGTCTATAAACAAAGAAAAGTCTTAATGGTTTAGCAGTTCCTCACGTTACCCAGTTATTTTGCGTTTCCCCATCGAAATTCCAGCAGTCTTTCCCTTGCTCGCTGGGACGTTTCTCTTCCTCTCCCCCTCCCACCTACGCGCTGCCATGGCTGGGATCGTTGTGTGTTGCTCTCTGCTCCGGTATTACAAGGGGCTGGGCGCGGCTCCAGGGTCTCCACAGTTATCTCTCTCCTCTTCAACTCCTGTTCGGCTTCTCCGGCGTTGTCATAAGTGCGCGTGCCAGAGTCCCAGTGAATTCTGATCCTGTCTAGAGGTGTCTGGAACCGAACTCCCCTCCCTTTCAATGCCCTCTTGACGCCACTGTATTCCCTTCGCCTCTGCATCACGGCTGTCGCATAATCATGGTCAAAAGCCAGGCGCTTGCCCTCGATTTCAATCTTCTTCTGCCAGGCGTTTCTAAGAACCATCTCCTTGGTGCGGAACTGGAGAAAATTCACAACAATAGACCTAGGTGGCAGGTTGGATCCCGGTTTTGGAGCTAGTGCTCTGTGTGCGCGCTGAATCTGCAGGTCGTTATCCGTCGGTAGTGAGAGTTCAGTTTTCAGAAGTTTGTCAACGAATTCCAAAAGCGGTCTCTCTTTCTCTACCCCCTCCGGTACGTTATAGATGCGCATATTGGTTCGCCTGGACCTGCCTTCCATATCCGTTAGCGCTTCTTGCATTCTTCCCTGCTGCTCCAAAGACACCATGAGTGTTTCCTTAACCGCTAGATTCCACGTCTCCGTCTCTTCAATACGGGCCTCCGCCTCGTCCAGCCTGGTGCTATGCGTTTGGATTGCTAACGTCTTAGCGCGGAGTTCTTCGCTTATTTCCCTCTTAAATTCTTTGAATTCTGCCATCAGCTCCCTCTTGAATTCATCTCTGAAGTCCCGTAGTTCGTTCTTCAATTCCTCCTTGAGGTCGCGTATCTCTTTGGAAATGTTTTGCAGTCCCTCACGAACTGCAACATCCACGTTCTTTCCTCCGGCGCCCTCTTCCCCCTCGCTGCACAGACCTTCTTTTTCTTTTTCCATCTCGTCCTTTGCGGCGCTGCTACTTATTTTACTGCTTTTCCTTTGACTCTTGTGTTTTGCCCTCCCGCTCATCACCGAGTTTCGCTATTATTCATGTT
Source organism: Ilyophis sp. 1 JC-2022 (assembly GCA_022702515.1). Classification (NCBI taxonomy): domain Eukaryota; kingdom Metazoa; phylum Chordata; class Actinopteri; order Anguilliformes; family Synaphobranchidae; genus Ilyophis; species Ilyophis sp. 1 JC-2022. Next base: position 96,399,565 of record CM040394.1, read on the forward strand.
ATTTTTGAATTTCGGGAAGTTAATTTCTCGTCGACCGTCGGGAGCTAGTTTTCAGGCAGCCATTTCACTTGCGTCCCCACCGGAAGTCGATCCAGTTAGTATTGTTAGTTGGATTAGTATATGTACAATAATAATTAGTTAAGAAGAAAAGAAAACGAGACTTGAAATACAGGGGAAAACCCGCATGTACCTAAATGTGCAAACACGAATACAGGAAGTGGATTCTAGGATAACATGGAAACGTAGATAGACAAGGGAACTGAAGTGGAGTGTCAAATGGGAACGTAACCAGTAATACTAATGAACACAAACACATGTAAGGAAAATAATAAAGTAACAGAAAATAAACAGAACACAATACACAAACAAACAGAACCATAACAAAACCAACCCCCCACCTCCCAACCACCACCACCCCCAGGCCTCCGCCAGTCTGTCCCCTGGACAAGGTGACCTCTCTGGACAAACGGCCGGCCTCCCCCTGGGGCTGATGTGGCACTGGGAGGGAGAGCGGCAGGGCCCGGAGCCAGACTTTTACTTCTGCACCACCTTTTCTCCTTAAGATGACAGTTAAAGACCTTTACACAAAAAAGATGAATAAATGCATATAAAGGAGCAGGTTGTGGAGGGGTGGAGGGGCGGAGGGGCGTGAGCACTCGAGCAGTGCAGTCACAGGTGTAGCAGCAACAGAAAATGACCACTCCGATGCTGCTGCAGTGAGCAGACAGCTACCCAGGGAAAAACCTGCTGACCCACAGTCGGTTGCACAGTGAAGTCACACAGACCTCAACATCTCATGCCAGTCTAAGGGCGACAGTGTACAGATAAGTAATTTTTTTTCTTTTTAAATCCAAGCTTATTGAAAATAAACATGGAATAAAAAGTTACATTTCTTAAAGTCGCCCAGAGCTTTCTTCAACTACACAGTAGGTTCAGGGTGGGGTGGTGTGGGGTAAAGGCTTTTAGAAAGGAGAGTCGTGAATTTATCTCCTTCTCTTAAACCAGCTATCGTCTATCACCCACTATCGATCACTCGGGGGGGCGGACGGCACGGCAACAATCGGGGGAGCGCTTTGCAGGACAAGGCCGTGTCGAAGGTCCTGGGGATCGATCAGATCGACCGGGAAATGGATTACACGCCGAGCGCCATCGGGATCCGCTCTTCCACACCCCGGCCCTTGGGCAGCCGCCTCAGGGGATTCACACGGGACAGGGACCGGGCCTCTCCAATGAGACACTTTTTCCGGGACCCCACCACACACACACAAAGAGAATACATGCCCTGTTCAGTCTTCCCCATCTCCCTTTCCATCCCTCTCTCTCCCTTTCCCCATCTCTTTCGCTCCACCAATCTCTCGATACATGGATCTGTTCATCTCGTTTTAGTACACTGCTCCATTGCTTCCCCTTCAATTAAACTCAACTGAGCTCCGGTTCGATAAATGCTTCATCGACTTGACCGCACGCTACGATTCTGCCACAGCAACTAACAAAAGTGTCAGATTTAAAAGCCAAATAGGTCACTTGTCCTGGTCACACACTCTATCCTCTTGTCAACCGCATTGCGGTCGCCGATCCTTCTCCTCTTTGCATCTCACCAAGCATGTTTTAAGTGTGTTTTGTCTTATGATTTGGTTCATTCTGATAAATTGGCGAGGTGGGCCCTTTGCAGGGCTGGTATGCTTAAGGCAGTAGGAATTAGTCAATTAATAAGCTTCAAAACAAACTCACAAAGGCGACCGTATCCAGGGGTTACCGCTTTACCCTCTGTCTGTCTGTCTCTCTGTATAATAAACGGCTCATTACTGAAGTGGTGTGTTCTTGGTGCACAGCCGCTAGCCGTACAGTTCCATCCCATGGCGTTAACCCCCTCCCCATACTGTGCTCTCCATTCAGTATAAAAAGGGACAAATGGCCTTTAAAAACCAGGCATTCTTCTCTGCAGGTGTGTGAACACTTTGTGGAGCGTTCGTCTGTGCGAAACGCCTTCTCTTTTTCATTTAGGTTCCCATTGTCCTGAAGGACGCAGAGAGCAGAGAGGAGCGTCCCACCCGAGGCCACCCTCCCATGTCCCTCACACTTCAGGGACAATGGCTATCCCTGACACACCAAACCCCGTCCGCCAGGCAACAGCGCGGAGAGCTCCTCAACCTCAGCCCTCCGACGCAGCGAGCCGTGACCGGCGCGGACACGCTCCAGCCAGCGTTTAATCGGCGCGATGGCGGACAGGAACCCGCCAAACAAACACCTACAGGCTAAAACAACAATAATAATAATGAAATAACCCACACAAACAGAACGCGATGTGTACACACACGGAACCTGCCGGCCTGCATTAGGCAGCTCCCGCGAGCCTCGCCAGGAGAGACCGGGTCCCTCTGAAACTAAAAGAGGAGAAAAGAGCCACGCTTTTTTGATCCAAAAAAAAACTTCAATCAACTGTGACAGACGCCTCAACTGGCTGTCAGTCACGTGATAACTGCCATCCTGGCGCAGGTAGGCATGGGGAGGGGGGAGGGGGAACAGGTGCCGGAGCTCCGCTGCCAAGCCCCGCTTTCCCACTAGCTGGCAGCGGCCAGCGTTTGGCAGGATCCCCAGGCTCACCGCAGGGGTCGCGTCCGGCCTGCGGAGGGCGACACACCGCGGGAACCGCAAGTCCGAGAAGTGAGATATCAGATCAGATCCCTCCCAAAGAATGGTGAGAACAGGGGGGGGGGGGGGAGACAAAACTAAAATGGTTCCACTGCACCCGCCCACAAGTGTTTTCTGTGCAGTGCAGATTCCGCACAGGCATGATCTGAACAGGCCCAAGAGATCGCTTTCAGCTTTATTTGAGCTGACACCAGCGGAGGTCTCCTCCACGCGCCTGGGACATCCATGTGAAAACGGCACCGTCGCGCCTGACACGCAGGGGCTGGCGGGATTGCAGCTCTCTGCATTTTATATCGTGCTGCCTAGATGTGGGTTGTGTATTCTGAATGGGTGAGTCTGTGACCTGTGTGTGTGTGTGTGTGTGTGTGTATTTGTGCCTGTGAAACCATAACTGTTCCAGTAAGCTTTCTGCCATTAAAGTTTCATGACTGATGTATACATCACAACCGTGTTCTTTATCTGCAAGCAAAATAAGGAGGAAGTTAGGGAGACATGGGGGTGATGGAAGGAGTGAGGAAGTTAGATAGAGAGAAAGAGAGAAGGGGGGAGAGAGAGGGCGAGAGAGAGGGAGAGGGAGCGAGCCGTAGGCTCAAACCTGGCTAAGGTTACTGAAACTCATCATTCTACTGTTACAGAGAATGGTCTGTGTCACAAAAAAAGTATTGAAAAACACAGCCAACCAGGTATTGAACTCAGTCCTTCCTTACTGCCACTTCAAACCCCTGAACAGGAATGCATTCCCGCAGGAGATAAGCTTATGGAACATGCTCGGTGGAATATGTGTGTGCGCATGCAGGACTTAACTCACGCCTCCCTTTCTCTTGTATATAGTGAGATAAGTCAATCTGGTCACCGTAAAGTCTGCAGTCCGAGGCAAGGTTACACCGTCATTAGCCTATTAACAGCAATAAAAAATAAATAAACGTGTGTGCATCCAATTCTCCCGAGCCTTTAAATTATACACGATGAACCAATACTCAAAGCTAAAGTCTATATTTATAACCTATTGAAAATTATTTGCTCAGCGGGTGTGGAAATGCTGATAAACGCCCCCCCATCACCCACCCCGCTAAAGCACATTTAGTTTAATTTTTAATGAAATTGATTTTTACATCTCTCTGGCAGCGGTTGGATGCTGGGGAGGATTCGCTGTGGAGCGCAGTCACGCTCTGCCTCTTCATTTAAGACCATAAAGTTGGCTGGAGCCGTGCCTGGGCTGGAAGCTAGCTAGGCTGAGATTTACGGGCCAGCCTACGCTAATGTTCCTTTAATGGCAGGTGAAGCGCTCTCTTCACCGCTACAGAAAACCGCGTCCGGTTTAAAATCAACTCTCCCAAACTTACTTACTTCAGAGGAGAGCGTGTGTTCGTCTATACTCGCAAATCAATAGCGAAGGTCGCAGCGACGGACGTTACTGAAAATACGATTTAAAACGTGCACGGCTGACACTTCGTTTACATAGGAACACGCTTTAAATTGCCGTTTACCAATTCAATGGCATTCAATAATTGAATGACTGATTCTGTCGCAAGAAACTGTGCGATGCAACTAATTTCTGGAATGAATTGAGTCCATTTACGGAACCAGCTGCTGTCCAACAATAGCACTGATGACGAGCCAAAATTTATTTGGCCCGTGAACGCATCAAAAGACCTTCGCAATTCCAGACTGTGAGTCATTTTATACATTTAATACTTGCACCCTTATGTCAAGCAATTTAGGAGCCCGTTTTTCTCTCATGTAATGGGAGACAGGTCACATGATCACATGAGGCTGTTACACCGTATACAGGATAACTCACCGACAAGACTCCATGTTGCAGCATCCAGAAACCACTCCCCGTGGAAATATCAGCGTGAAACTGCATAATAAAAAAGGGACGAACTTTAAAAGCAGGTATTCGTCACTGCAGAGCGACGCACTTTGGAGGGTTCGTCTGCGTGAAGCGCATTCCGTTTTTAATTTTGTCTATTTTTTTATACCGAGAATCAAAATTAAAAATGGCAACCATGTGTCACACGTCACTTATCACACCATAAAAGCCTCACGGAATGGTCCGGAACAGGCCGGCTCAAAGAACAACCACTTAAAGAAAGCCCATTCGAATTTATTTTGAAGGGGTTGGTGGGGGTGGAGGATGGGGCAAAGTCAAGTCAGAACACGGTGTTCCTGTCAGGCCTGGTCCAGGACAGGTCCCCGCTCGGAGAGATGTTTACATTAACCCCCTCTCCCCCAGCTGTGAGGGTCTGTGTCTTCTCTCAGCCCCGCACGAACCAAATACTCATCTAGTACTGCTTCTGCTTCCCTTTAAACGGAACATATTTAAATGGGAAAAACACCCCATATGCTCCCTCTCTCCCTCTCTCTCTCTCTCTCTCTGAGACGATCTCTCGAGTGAATCCACTTTTTCCAGAACACGCGCACGCGCTCCCCGACAGACAACGAGGAATGCATGTGCGGGCGTTTTCCCCACGCTTGGCCCTTCTTTATGTAAATACCGCCGTCTGCACTGTTGCTGATGCCTCCATATTAGGTCACAGATTCGCAAAGTCCGCTCGTCTTTGTGCCGTCCCCGTCTCGTAAACGCAGCTTTCGTCTTTCTCCCACAATTTCGGAGAGCTCGGGAAGGAGCGCGCTCTTCTGGCACGCGGCGAGTCGTTTCTCGGCAGGGCGCTGGCACCGATCGGACACAGGTGCCAGGTCGAACTCAGAAGTCGGTCGCCCCGATGACTGAACCCCTCCCCCAGCTGGGTGATGCTAAAGTCGTTCATGCGCTGCCAGGATAGCAGCACGGTCATCACTGGTAGCCAGGCAGGGGCCCATCCACACACTGAAACCCATCGTCTTCACAGCACACAGCTACACAGTTAAATCTCCAGTGTTAATTCCAGTCCAAGGAACCACATGTACACTGTAGGAGTTAATTTAACACTGAACATTTTACCATGTACACAATCCCCCCCCCCCCCCCCCCCTCAACTCCAGGTGTTCAATCAACTCTCGTTCCCAGGCTCAGCAGCGACAAATCCACACTGCAAGCAAGTTATTCCACCTTAACACCATTATTACATCTGTGATCTCACCAACAGCCTCCTATTTCTGTAACTACCCTCAAGGAAAACAAAGCCCCCCCCACACACACACACACACACACACACACAATTTCCTCTCTCGACTGGTTCCAGTCTGTTAGGCGCTCACAGTGAACACAGGGGGCGCCATAACTTCCCGATGCTGTATGGAGTGATAATGGAGCGATAATGGCGCTGGTGTGCAGTCGTGGCCAGAGGACAGCACAGTGCCCGTGTCCACCCCCCCACCTCTCCTTAGCGCTGTAACACAGAGCGCTGACCGCGGCTGTCCCCGGTTGAACTCCGGCACTGTCACTCACACCTGCATTTCAGAGAGCCTGCTGAGCCTGTACTAGCATCTACAGAGAGAGTACGGTTTGTGTGTGTGTGCATGTGTGTCAGTCTGTGTGTGTGAGAGTGTGTATGTACGTGTGTGTGTGTGTGTGAGAGAGAGAGAGAGAGAGAGAGAGAGAGAGAGGGCGAGTGTACATCCCCACTGCAGGAGCCAGCACAGCCCTGATAAGTTGGTCAGAGCAGCGGATCGAATCGGTTTCACTGGCAATGCCACGGAAACAGGCGCTGCGCCGAGAGAACCCCTCTGATTGGCTGTGAAAGGGGACAGCCCATGTGCTGGAGCAGCATACTGCGCTCTAAGGAAAGCAGGAGCCTGTGGACTGTCCTTCACACTGGAGCCTCCCCTCTTTTCAGGAGCCCTCCCTCCCTCTCTCCCTCGACCTCACTCCACCGGCCCGGTTTCAAATGAAGGACGAGCGCTCAGCCCAGGGGGCACCATAACGCAACGAAGCAACTTCCTCCTGTCATTTTCAGAGACGATGAAGAACAGATGACAAGATGGGGTGAGGAGGGAGGGGTACGGAGAAACAGAAAGGAAAGGAGGGTGAACACGTGTATTATGCAAGGACATTAGTTTTTGGGATGTGTGCAGGGGGAGAGGGAGAGGAGAGGTAAAGGGATCAGCTGTAAGCTACGTTTCGGTCAGTCCCTCTACACCCACCCTCCTCCTACATGCTCCTACATGCTCCTACATGCCCCTCCCCTCCACTCCCCTCCACTCCCCTCCCCAGGCTGTGGGAAATCCTTCGGAAACGAGCAGCTGGAGGCTGGAGAGGCACCAGGCAGCGGCAGCCTCCCCGCCCCAGGGCCCCAGGAGACCCACACCAGCCCGAGGACTCGGCCCCGCCCATCTCCACACGCGTGTGTGGCTGCACGCTAGGCCCTATCCGTCTGTCTCTCTGTCCCCTGCATGCGGGGCACTGTCCGTCCATCTGACCCCCTCTGTGCACTCCAAATGCAGGCGCCCTCCTCCAAAACCGAATCCGAGAGGGAAACCTACAGCCCCGCCCCGCTGTACCTGGCACCGGGCCGTTTCATCACATCTTACACCTTTACTCAGCTCAGTCACAAGCTGCTGCTCACAGCACTCCAGGGCACTCCAGGACCGCCTGGTGCACGGTCCCCCTCCCAATAGGACCGCTTTGCGTTTGCGCTGCCTGGCAGTGCCGCACGCTCTCTCCCTGCCTCCTGCTCTCCCTGCCTCCTGCTGTCCCTGCCTCCTGCTGTCCCTGCCTCCTGCTGTCCCTCCCTCCTGCTCTCCCTCCCTCCCTCCTGCTCTCCCTCCCTCCCTCCTCCTGCTCTCCCTCCCTCCCTCCCTCCTGCTCTCCCTCCCTCCCTCCCTCCCTCCCTCCCTCCTGCTCTCCCTCCCTCCCGCGCTCCCTCCCTCCCTCCCTCCTGCTCTCCCTCCCTCCCTCCTGCTCTCCCTCCCTCCCTCCCTCCCTCCCTCCTGCTCTCCCTCCCTCCCTCCTGCTCTCCCTCCCTCCCTCCCTCCCTCCCTCCTGCTCTCCCTCCCTCCCTCCCTCCCTCCTGCTCTCCCTCCCTTGCTCGCTCCACCCGTCTCTCCTGATGAATGGCCGCTGGGGCGCATGGATATTTCAGCAGGGCTTGCGGAGGGCCTGATGTCTAATTCATGCGGCCATTTAAGTTTTAAGCACACAGCTGCCCTGTGGCATACCGCTCGCTGAAGCACAGTGCCAGCTCAGTCCCCCTGCTGTGAGTGTGTGTGTGTGTGTGTGTGTGAGAGAGAGAGAGAGAGTGTGAGTGAGTGTGCATTTGTGTCCTGCTTGAGATATGCAGTATAACTAATATATTTTTCTGTGTATATGCGTGTGTGTGTGTGTGTGTGCGTGTATACATCTCAGTGCGTGCGTGTGTATACATGTTGGTGCGTGTGCGCGTGTATACATGTTGGTGCGTGTGCGTGTATACATGTCGGTACGTGTACGTATGCGTGTGCATGTATGTGTGTGCGTGTATACATGTTGGTACGTGTGCGTGCGCGTGTATACATGTTGGTACATGTGTGCGTGCACATGTGTGCATGTTGGTACATGTGCGTGTGTGTGCACGTGTATACATGTTGGTACGTGTGTGCATGTATACATGTTGGTGCGTGTGCGTGTATACATGTTGGTGCGTGTGCGTGTGTGCGTGCGTTTATACATGTTGGTATGTGTGCGTGTGTGTGCGCGTTTATACATGTTGGTGCGTGTGCGTGCGCGTTAGGGATGTTCCTAACGACTAATTTCCCTGACGTTTAAACGGAAGTTTAAACTTAGACTAGTCGACTAGTCTAAAAGTAAGAAAACACTCAGAAAACAGTCAAAACTGAGCACAATTTAATCTAGAAGGTTAAACATTGTCCGAAAAAATATTGCGTATATTATAAGAGCCATTTGAAACCGTTAATCACATTCTTCAATAACCAAATCATATTTTAAATGCCGCTGAAATGTGTGGCACTTTGCGCCTTGCATTATGAACATTGCACATTATCCTACAAAACATGACAACAACTCACTAAAAGTTAACATATAACATTTATTGAAAACAATATTCAACGTAATAAAACATTTTTAGGAAACGTGCCTGATTATTACAATGGCATTTTCATTGGGTGAACGCGATCGCATAGCAAATACAGTAAAAAATAATAATCGGTCATCAGAAAAACTACCAATAATAGGCCCACAAAAAAATAACAATTAGGCCGATTGATCGACGTGACATTAGATTAGTTTTATTGGGCTATTCAACAACGCGATAGGCCTACTTACTCTTTCCACCTCGCTGGTTTAACTTGCAGGGCGAACAGGCTAATGCGTTTTTTTTTTTTCCCCTTCGTTTTTTTTAATTTAAAAAAAATTTTTTTTTAATCCGGCGTTGTTAACATTATTAACGGATGCTCGTTTTTTATAAAGCAACATCTGACCAGGAAAACATGACATTTCAGTGCAAATTATGTCAATACATAATTTAAATGTGTACATTAATAAAATAATAAATTTAACCGACTAGTATTTCTGGTGCCGACTAGCGAGGGTAGCAACGTTTAATCGACTAGTCGACTAAACGCACACATCCCTAGTGCGCGTGTATAAATGTTGGTGCGTGTGCGTGTGTCAGTGTGTATGTGAACATACACAGAAATAATTGCCCAAACACACATGATTTTGGGAAAGGGCAACTCTTCCCCCAACCCCTTATTCAGCGCCTCTTTCCTGTGGTGACCCCACCTCCCTCGGGGGCCTCTACTGAAGGGTACGGTCCCCGCCAGTCCCCCTGGGGTCACATGGTAAATCATAAAGCTCTGACTCTCTGCCAGCTGTGTCAACATAAGAGGCTTGTGAACAGACCTTCAGGAGCACTCCTTGGCAGGAAGTGATGCAGTGTCAACAGGAAGTGAGGTAACAAGGGGAGGGGGGTTGTTTGGGAAACCATCTGCGGTTATAAAAAAATTAAATAAAAAACCTAGAGCTCAGCCTGTTCTTGGTAACAGTTTGTGTGGACAAGCCTCAGTTTGTTCCAGAATTCTGGATGAATAATTAAGCACTTTTCATTAAAGCAATCAGAAGCCAAGAAATGTCAAGCTTATATCAATACCGCAAGTGCACAAATGCGTTTATGATAGATATGTGGGCAGAGAGAGAGAGAAAGAGAGAGAAAGAGAAAGAGAGATTAGTCATCAACGGCAGAGTAAGCATCAACAGGCCCCTGTTTGGGCTCCGAGTGTTTAAGAGCCTGTGATGGAGAGAGGGAGGGAGGGAGGGAGTGAGGAAAGAGCGAAGGAGAAAAGCAGAGAGGACAGACTATCACATTAGTCATTAACGGCACAGTAAGAGAGCGCACGTCCCTCTGAGACAGTAACCCTGTGCTCCTCGTGTTTAAGAGCCTGTGAGGAAGGGAAGCAGAGGAACGAAGGGAAGGAGAAATGTATTGAGGAAAGAAGGGAAAGAGGGAGAACAGTCTGGAGGGAGAGAGGTATGTAGGGAAGCTGAGGAGAGAGGTTGGGAGAGTTATGGAGGGAGGTAGGAAGTGAGGTATGGAGGGAAGAAGAGAGGGAGAGAGGGAGGGAAGGAGAGAGGGAGGGAAGGTAAAAGCCCCCCCCTGTTCCCACACTGGGGTGTCGTCTCTAAAGAAGGTGTAAAAACCAGGTGAGGGTTGCTGTCGATTATGTCGCCTGAAATAGCCCAACCTTTACAATACATTAACATCTTAGGCATTCGGCAGACGCTCCAATCCAGAGCGCCTCACACCGCTTATACACTTTTAGAAACAATCCATTCATTGTAAAAGTATATAGACGCCTGCTCGTCCCCCCTTTGCTGCTAAAACAGCCTCCACTCTCCTGGGAAGGCTTTCCGCTAGATGTTGGAACATTGCTGTGGGGATTTGCTTCCAGTCAGTCACAGAGGCTGCGTCCCAATAGTTGAAAAATGCACCACCCCTTCCTCCACTACCACCTCCTGTACTCCGTGCCCCGGAAACGGATCTTTGTGTTTTAATCTAATGTAACTGGTTACATCTTAATAACGTATAAATGGTTACAAATTAATTAATGTCTCGACGCAAACCGCAACGTCAGGTACATTGTATACTGTACATGTAAATAAGTACTAAAAACGTTCAGGCAGTTTTGCATATTTCCAGGTAGGAGAGGAGTGGTAGTGGGGGAGTGGAGGAAAGGAGGTGGGGAGTGGACACAGCCCACAGGATTTGTAAGGTTGAGCACCAATGTTGGGCAATTAGGCCAGGCTCGCAGTTAGCGTTCCAACTCAAAGGTGATCGATGCAGTTGAGGTGAGGGCTCTGTGCAGGCCAGTCGAGTTCTTCCACACCGATCTCTACAAACCATTTCTGTACGGATCCCACTTTGTGCACGGGGGCATTGTGATGCCGAAACAGAAAAGGGCCTTCCCAAAACTGTTGCCACAAAGAGCCCAGAATCGTCTAGAATGTCATTGTGCTGTAGCATTAAGATTTGCCTTCCCTGAAACTAATGGGCCCAGCCTGAACCATGAAAAACAGCCCCAGACTAAGGGTGTCCGGATACTTTTGGGCCATATGGTGTATATTTACTGTGGCAATTCAGGTTAAGTGGCTCTGCTCAAGGGCAAAAAGGCAGAGAACCACCTGGGAATCGAACCTGCAACCTCAGAGTTAAAAGCCCAGTTCCCTAACCTTTATGCTACTTGGATGCTGTAAGTGGGTGCTGTAAGGCTTTAATGAGTTTGAGTTTAATTCCAGACTGAGAAAAAGCATTAATGCACTGAAAAGAGTACACCACACAGGGACCCCACTTTTTACACTTAATTTGTGTGCCTACATCAAAGTCTAACAATATGTGTAGCATAGATTATGACATTGGAAACCATGACAACACTCATGCAGCAAACCTAATTGCATGCACTATATGGCCAAAAGTATGTGGACACCCCTTGGTCTGGGGCTGGTTTTCATGGTTCAGGCTAGGCTCCTTAGTTCCAGGGAAGGCAAATATTAATACTACAGCATACAATGACATTCTAGACGATTCTGAATTTCCAACTTTGTGCCAGCAGTGTGGGGAAGGCCCTTTCCTGTTTCAGAATGACAATGCCCCCGTGCACAAATAGAGGTCCACACAGAAATGGTTTGTCTAGATCGGTATGGATGAACTTGACTGGCCTGCACAGAGCCCTGCAACCCCATCAAATACCATTGGGATCTATTGGAAAGGCGACTGCGAGCCAGGCCTAATAGCCTCGCAATGTTCCAACATCTAGTGGAAAGCCTTCCCAGGACAGTGGAGGCTGTTATAGCAGCAAATGGAAACCAACTCCATATTAATGCCCATGATTTTGGAATGAAACATTGGATGAGCAGGTGTCCATATACTTTTGGCCATGTAGTGTACATGTCCACTGCTGACATCTTAGCTCATTGCTGCATCATCTTTTATCCATTTAAAAACAATCCTTTTTGCGGTATTACATTGTATTACACCGTTTTGCACGTTTTTACATACTGTACCTTTTATAACATTACATGTACACTGGCCATTTCTTTACCCGTTTATTCCTCCGATGGTATGAAAGCACCCGGTTAAACGAATGATCCATTGGACGTGATGATCATTCACAACTCGAACGACACCAAACAGAACCGAGGTCACATGCTCCTGCCCCGCGATGTTCTAAGAGCGCCAAAGCACAGCTGGCAGGGCTGACAGAAGTCAAGGTGTCACGCAGCGCGTCAAAACGCATTCGCCGTTCTCGAAGCATAGTCTCCGAAACCGCCGATTAAGTCCGTCAGAAACAAATTAAACGCTTTTGCGATAACGCAGGCCGACTGCAGGAAAGGTCCATCAAAGAGCCGTTAGGAAGTTCTCTACGCACAGCCAGCACCCAAAGGCTCCGCCCAGCGCTGCAATGTGAAACTTCTACAACAGCAACCACATTTAAAACAGAAACAGTGTTGTGGTAAAACCCAGAAGGCGGTGGGAAGGTTATGTTTCTGTCATTTAGACTGTTGACTATTTGTCATTTTGTATTTTACGCGTCTACGCGTCAGTACTCCCTCATAATTTAAATCTCAATGGGGTCTACCTGGTGAAATAAAGGGTGTAAAATTAAATTAAATTGAACTGGATACTGTGGTACACCCCTTTAGATCAACTGATCCGGTCACACCAAAAGCGACATTAAAGAGGCAGTTTACCCAGAAATTCTACTTTGATATGTCTCTACATACCCGGAGTTAAGACTTTGCGCGTATATACACAGTATATTTGGATTCACTTAATTCAGTTGGGGAGTGATTCCATGCAATGGAAAAGTTTTTTTTTTTTGTTTTTTTTTACTGGAAATGATTCATCCAACTCATATTCCAAGTAAAAAATATGAAAAAAGTTTCCATTGCATAGAACCACTGTCCACAACTAAAAAGAATTGGATCCAAAAAAAATATTTTTTTTTCTTTGGTGGGGGGAGTGTTAACCTGTACACCCAACCAGGCTCATTTTCATTATAACTTGAGCTCATTTCAGGCTCAAGTTATAAACTGTACGAATCCAGCCTTTCAGAGTAGAGTCTGTTCACGTGGTACTTAGCGACTGCATCTCTGAAGAACTCAAGTTTACCTCCAGCCTTCTTCTTTAAAATAGAGCAGCAAAGTTGTGATGATTTACGACTGACCTTGCCACGGCGGTTTGTGTGTGTGAGCAAGGACTTGCTGTGAAGGCAAAAGGACTGTAATTATTTGTATGCAGAAAGAGTCCAGGGCTGACTTTCACAGTGAGAGACACGCACTATTATCTATAAATAATCTGCATTTCGGTGAATAACAACCATCCTGACCTATAAGGACAGAGCATATCTGGCACAGAACTGATAAAACACATCTCCATACTGCCTGCTGTATACACCCACACTACACACTACACACACCCACACTTGAAGCCCAAGGACACAGGCTCTGGGCGGGATTTTCTGGTGATGGACTCATCTTTGTTCACCGTCCCTACTGCAGTTAACAGATCGCTTCCGTACGAGAGAGAGAGAGAGAGAGAGAGAGAACGAGTGAAGGGGAGAGAGAGAGAGAGAGAACGAGTGAAGGGGAGAGAGAGAGAGAGAGAGAGAGAGAGAACGAGTGAAGGGGAGAGAGAGAGAGAGAGAGAGAGAGAGAGAGAGAGAGAGAGAGAGAACGAGTGAAGGGGAGAGAGAGAGAGAGAACGAGTGAAGGGGAGAGAGAGAGAGAGAGAGAACGAGTGAAGGGGAGAGAGAGAGAGAGAGAGAACGAGTGAAGGGGAGAGAGAGAGAGAGAACGAGTGAAGGGGAGAGAGAGAGAGAGAGAGAGAGAACGAGTGAAGGGGAGAGAGATGGTGTGCGAGTGAGATAAAGTGTAAGGGAGAGAGGCAGAGAGAGAGAGGGAGTGAATGAGTGACGGAGAAAAAGAACGAGGGAGCAAGAGTATGTTCGAGAGAAAGAGTGAGTGAGAGGGAGAGCCAGTCAGTGAGGGGGAGGGAGAGAGAGGGAGAGGGAGATGGACAGAGAAATCCTGCAGCCCAGCAGATTTGAGCAGGTGCAGATTCGCCTGTGTGCGTGTGTGTGTGTGTGCGTGTGCGTATGCGTGTGTTGGGGGGGTATCCGTGCGTTCGTGCATGCGTGTGTGTGCGCGTGTGTTGGGGGGGTATCCGTGCGTGCGTGCGTGTGCGTGTGTGTTGGGGGGGTATCCGTGCGTGTGTGTGTGTGTGTGTGTGCGTGTGTGTGTTGGGCGGGTATCTGAGAGGAGAGGTGCAGCTGGCGCCTCTCGCTCTGCAGCCTGTTCTCACCTACACAAATCTGCCCCTGGTCTGCCCCCCTGTCCCATCAAACTCTGCCCCCGTCAGGGACACCCAACCCCTGCAGTGGACTCGCACACCCCTGCCAAAATCAGCCAGCTCTCACAGCAAACACACAGCTCACAGCTCTCACAGCAAACACTTACTAATTCAGCTGGCTCCCACTGCTCCACTGCCCAATGTCAATGACTCAGATGTCCAGAGAGAGGGTATGCCTTCTTTTTTTTGTTTGTTTGTTTGTTTCAGGAGATGAATTACTAATCCCTGGCAACGGGTCACCCCTGCTCGACGCGCCGGCCCGCCGGGTTTGATCAGGACCGATCGGTCTTACAAGCAGCGACAGCGCTCTGTCACATTTCACTAATCCAAACTGTGGATGGAGCAGCCACGTGCTGTCGATCACCATCCCAACGGACCTGCCCATCTAGCCCTCTGTACCGAATACGTTTGCGATGGGTCGATTAAGCAAGTCACTTGCAGTCTTCCAGCAATGAGAGGCTACACTCACAAGGCTTATGAAACCAATTGGCTGGTTTTATTTGGGGGGGGAAAAACAATATGCCATAAATACATACAATAGATCCACACAGCTACACAGTATTAATGTAAGTCAATAAATTATTAAGCCCGATAGCAGACATATATATTGCGTTCCTAAATGGTGTAAGAGGTTGAGAATACCTCACACAGTTTGGGACACATTACATATTAGTGGAAGAAGGTTTCTGGGTGATCCTGTTAAGGCACTGTTAGTGTATGGATGGGTATTGAATCCGGACCGCGTTAGTGTGGACTGCGGACCCACAGAACAATGTGTAATTGGCTCTAGTGTCACCGAGGGACGGATGGGTTCGGACTCATCTGTGCAAGCTCAGTAATCCCACGGAACCCTGCTGTAGCATAGCTGTGTACACAGGTGTGCCAGCAACACTGCTCCCCCTGCTCCCCCAGCCGCGAGACCCAGGGTTCCCGTCCAACAGTGATCTATTTCTCAGCCATAAGGCTGATTGGCTAAGATGCCACGGCTGAGCAGCTCCTCCTTCTCACCCTGCTTTCAACCTCAGGTTGAGCTAAAGTCTAAACCAGCTTCGCCGGCAGAATTAGACAAAAAATAAACAAGTACAAAAAAAGAGCCAAACATGGGAAACAGTTTTATGGAGTAGAAAGTTTAATCCCTCCTTCTCTCTCTAACACACGAGTAAAGCTTGTGTTAAAACATTTAACGAGAAAGTGAAGCAGTTTGGAAAACCTTTTCTCTCTTCTCTCCAACACACACAAGCACCATTTTATAAAGATCTTTTAATAGCAGATTACTGTTCATACACACGCACGCAGGCGCGCGCACACACACACACACACACACACACACACGTCAAGATTCACCGTAACCCAACATCTCTTCCCCTGTGGCTCCGCCCTCTGTGGCGCCTTGGTCTCCGTTCCTGAAGGTCAGGAGTGTGTGTTATTAGGTTTCACCGCCCCAATCACAGACTGGCAGGACAGATTACATAAACCCTACTCTGTGAGGCTAAGAGGGCATGTGCAGAGGTGGGCTCAGTTCTAACATTTTCCAGGGAGTTCATCCCGTTTCCAAATCGCTTACTCCGACAGCGGCCCGTTCACGTGCACACTAGACACTAGAGCCAATTGTACCAACCTGCCGGGCCACCTGCCATGGTCTGCACTGGCACGGTCCGGTTTGGATACCAGACTGCAGGACCCGTCCACGCACTAGAACTGACCCAATCGGCAGCCACAAATTGTCCAATCTTTTAACGCCTATTTTTTCTATTTTCTCCGCCCTCTACTGCAAGCACTATTACAAGCTCTTCCAAGCAGCCCTGGCTGGTGCTTACCAGTCGTGTGCCTTGTCCTAATAAATCACAGTAATTACTTTAGTTCGCGGAGGCGTTTTACTCCCGCTGTCGTTTGCTAGACACACAGGTTACAAGATACTTGTTTCTTTGTGCCTTGACAAACCAAAGAAATCCTGTTTAGAAATAGGTCCAACAATAACTGACAACGGAAAAAATACTGGTTTCAGCAAGTCTTCTTAACACATCTTTTGGGGAATTATTTTAGTTGACATGATAAGATTGCCCAGTACCGCTTAATGCACGATACTGACATGGAAGGAGGAGGGGTGTAGCACAACTGTTGTGCTGTTTCAGTATTGCAGTGCAAGAGAGCCTTGGAGAAGCACAAAGACAATCAGTCAAACCCAGCTCTCCTCATCCTCAACAGTCCTCCACTCTGTCTTCAGAAAGAAGTCCCCAAGGAACCGTAAACATGCTGCAATTCACGACAGCTCACATACTGTAGGTAGCTTAATTAGTAGCATTGAACTGGCTGAACATAAATCAGCTTAGCACCACCTGTAACAACTTACTACCGTCAATCCTTACGTTTCTTTTTTTTTTTAAACGTTTTTTTACTTCAACATTGAAATGGAAGGGTTTTCCCAGAAAAGGCATTGATGCACCATACCTGTCTGGAAATTAATCCTGGCCATGGCAGTGCTGACAGTGACCAGGAGTCAGAAATTGGCAGACAGGTTTCTGTCAACAGAAAATGTGTTGCGCACTGCAGAACAGCAACCCCTCTGGCCTGTTGGGGATCTGCGGTCTGCCTGCCCCTGCTTAGAATTGTGGTGATGGGAAGTGCTTAAAGTAGCGAGCGGGCAATAACGCCAAACTGCGAACTAAAGGAAAAATGGGATAAGCCGTTTTTTAAATAAAAATCTCACCATCAAAGCGGAGTGATTCGCATAACTAAGTGATCATGATGATGAGTCCATAGTGCCCCCAGCACTTCACTATCTTAGTTTAGACGGCAGGCCTTCAGGCTCGAATAATATCAGTTTTTCAGATCCCTTTTGTTTCTTACTTCTGTCATGAAATGACAATGTCAGTCAACACTGTGTCACATTGGGAAATGATGAAATAAGCACTTGAGCGGGCAACAAACAAGAAGTAAATCAGATTTGACCGGTCAGATACAAGAAGCATGGCCAGGTATCAGATATGCATCAGATTCAGGAAGTCATATGAATGTCCAATTGAGAACGTCCAATTCCAAGCGATTATTTGATGTTAGGCTTCAAGGAAAAGGTCAGATACATATCGGACGTGTTCCGCCACCCACCGCCACAGAAAAGTCGGCACCGAGCCCTCCCGGACGCGTTTCCACTCTGAAACTTCAACAAAGCCCGGACCACACAGCCCAGGCACTTTCCAGAGAAAGAAGCCAAAGATAGAAATGTTAGCTTCATGAGTATAAACACACCAGGCGGGCCGCTGTCCTGGCCAGACGTGTAAAGCAGAGAGTGTAGATGCTCCGGGCGCAGCTAGTTGAAATAGGGAGGGTGGGGGCAGTGGGGAGGGGGGGGGCAAATACAAATAAAAACCAAGCGGTAAAGCCGAGAGGTGCTATTCTGCCCCCACCCCTTATCTGGAACCCAAAAACCATCAGGAAAATGTAATCTACAAAATAACAGCCCAAATACCAGCATCGCAATTATCAGAAAATCTGGGGCGTGGCTGCAATTTATTAAATGCTTCGTTATTAGCATCAGGGTCAAAGCCCTCATTTTAATGATGCCGACATCTTTGGGACAAAGCCACGATGTGCTAATGGTTAGCATCTGTGCCCAAACTGAGTTGCTCATGACAACATCCAGGTCAAAGGTGCCATTTGCTAAAGATAACATCCAGGTCAAATGCGTGTTTGGTCGATGATTTGTGTCACGGGCAAAGCAGTGCTTTGCTAATGATTAGCATGAGGATTAAAGGAGTGCTTTGCTCCACCAGGACAGGCGGGCAATCGAGAAGAAGCTTTGGCCCGTGTGGATGCTCAGGGCCCTGTCGCAGAACAGTTCTCCCAACGCCAAAAGCACAATTCCCATCCGACAGAAACTCCCACAGGGGCGGTAATTCAAGAGGATAAATCCTGGAACATGGCGCAAGTCAAGGGGATGGAGAGGCAGGTTAGTGGGGGGAGGGGTGGTCCCTGGACCAGGACAGCACGAGAAAGATGGGGGAAACCCACATACATCCAGCAGATGAGAAAGACAGCAGTCGCGTGAATCTCACGGATGAGAGGAAAGCGGTTGGCCCCACAAATCAGGCCGTTACGCCGAACTGTCCTATACAATTACACAAACCCAGAGGTATCTTGGCAACAGGAAGACCGTTAAAAGTGACACCTATCCTGCAGGAGGTGTGGGGGGGGCTTACACGGTAAACAATGACGTTTACCAAACAGCTTTATGTGGTATCACATTATGAATTTTTTGCTCTTATCCAGAGCAACTTACATTTTATTTTACATACAATCCATTTATACAGCTGGCAATTTTTACCAAAAAAAAAGTCAAGTTAAGAACAAGGGTACAATGCCAGCAGCCCAAATGCATATCAAACACACAACCTTTGAGTTACAAAGTACAGTTCCCTAACAATTACACTACACTGCTGCCCCAACCTTCTCCAAAATATGCCCTTGCCTACCTTGTTCATTTGTATAGCCCTTTGTAAAGAGACCGTCACAAAGACGCTTCACGGGAAAATAGCAAGACAGTAACATTTCATCCTGTGAATAGTGGGAGACCCATTTGGCCTGCATGGACCAACACCAGAAAACCTGCCCTGAATCCGGCCCCAGGCCCAGAGAGGGAACACAACACCAGAAAACCTGCCCTGAATCCGGCCCCAGGCCCAGAGAGGGAACACAACACCAGAAAACCTGCCCTGAATCCGGCCCCAGGCCCAGAGAGGGAACACAACACCAGAACCCCTGCCCTGAATCCGGCCCCAGGCCCAGAGAGGGAACACAACACCAGAACCCCTGCGACTACTGAACACTCGGCCGGGGAAAGAACTTTTGTTTTGGGAGTTGCCGCTCCGCCTTCAGAGGCATTGTAGAAGACAGCAGGCAGTTTGGCAGACAGGCCGTCGGAATGCAAAACCGAAGGTTATGTCTGGTCCTCATAAGCAACCTTGTACTGCCTTTAGTGTAAGATGAGTCATAGGAAACAACACTTTGGGAGGACAAATGGCCACACATTCAGTCACTCACACACTCACACTATCGCTGGTCTCTCAGTGCCCCGATCAAGCCAAAACTGTAATGATTTCAAAATATTATGTAGTGTATGGTACGGCATAAGCATAACTCTACGCAACATTACTGCTACCCAATAAAACATATAGCCTGGATGGACTGCATGCAAAAGAAAAGAAATGCAGCATTAAATTATTATTATGCGTTTTACAAGGTGCTGGGGTTATTTGGAGATCATCAAAGCCATTTTAACATTTACAGTTTTTTTTTTGTTTTTTATATATATATTTTTGGAAATGGTCCAATATTGCAGCATCTGCATTTCACTCCTCTTCTGCCTGACCAGAGTTTTCTTTGAGTTAATGTGGGGAAAAGCTAAATAAAAGTGGCAAATTTAATATGACATCATTATCTTGCAAGCAAGGCCAAAAAGCGGCCATGAAACTGGGCCGGTTCCCAAAACTCATCTTTTATAGGGAGAGCGAACACTTTCTGTGGCACCTTCCAGCAATGTAAAACCAATTAAAGGCTCTTTCGCGTAACCTCAAGAATAGGTTAAGGATGAAATGCCAACATCCGTGATAAACCCGCCGGGAAAACGTCCATGAGCACAAGTAGACTGAGAAAAGGCCACGGGGTCCAGGGTTACGATAGCCAGGATCAAACAAAGACCAAAAACAACTCAGCAACTGAGCACATTTCTCTCAAAATAATGAGTTTTGACAGTACCGAGGAGCCTGTGCTGCTCTCATCAGCAAGGGGGGAGGGGGTTTACTATGAAGCAAGATGATCGAGTTAGCTGGATACCTGCACTTAGTAAACCCAAGAGCAGTTCTTTCTACTTCAGTCCATGTTCCAGATCTGTGAGGGTTCCAGGTTTTCCTCATCGCAGTTATCCAGCTATCTCAGGAATCCTGCTTTGAAGCATAACCCCCCCAGCTGAGAAACGGCATAATAGCCAAATGGGAGCCCAAGCTCTACAGGGGAATCCTCCTGGACATAAACTGCTAAAGCCAGTACCGTAAACCTTAAAACATTTCACTTAAGAATCTGGCAAGCAAGAGTTATCCAAGAGCTTTATAAAAAGCAGATTCTTGACTGGATGACTTCACAGGGACTAAGCCACAATGAAAGAGCACTTAAAGCTTAGAAACAGGACAGCTTTGGACAACTGGGACGTCTTCCTCAGAGTCAACAAAAAAAGCGAAAGTGATTGAAAAAGTTAGACAATCTCCGTGATCCCCCCCTACGCAAAAATAATCCCGCCCATGTGACATCTCTTTACCTGCCTCTGCCCTGGGAGGCACCCCAGATATGCTATCTTTCCACGCCCAACATTTGCACAAGTTGGTCCTCCAACGAACAATGTTTGCAGAACATGATCCACCTCTGTCGAGAGCCTGCATATCAGCGATTTATCTCATGGTCGCAAGCACTGTTAACAACACACTTAGTACAAACACCAGCACGCCCCTTCAGTCTGCTTCTCCCCAATCCCTGCCAAGAAACTTTAAGCCTTGCCGTGCAATCGTGCCATGCATTAGTTACATGGGAACAGCACTCCCGATGCTTAGCGCATTTAGCCGTTCCATGTTTTACTAGACGCAGAACATTGAGGATGGTGCTGGATCTGCCACAATCCACCCAAGAGAAAACCACCATTCCCTCAAAAAACACACGCAACCCCACACACCCCTTTCCTCCCAACTGGACCCCAAAAACTCCCCTTACCTTTCAGCTGCTCCACCACCACGCTCTGCCCGACCCGCTCGGTCACGCGCCCGTCCTCACGCTGGTAGCGGTCGTCCAGAAAGCCGGCGGTAGCCTCGGAAAGGTGCACCTTCCCGGCCACGCCCAGCTGCTCCATCAGGTTGGCCAGGTTGACGTCGTTGGACCACACGTCGAACTTGAAGCGCTTCATCCCCAGGATGCCGCAGAGAACGGTGCCCGTGTGCACGCCCACACGCATGTCCACCATCTCGCGCTTCTCCTGGCAGAACTGCTCGATGGCCTGGATCATGCCCAGGCCCATCTCCACGCAGCAGTAGGCGTGGTCCGGGCGGGGATCGGGACAGCCCGCCACGCAGTAGTAGCAGTCGCCCAGCGTGCTGATCTTCTCGCAGCGCGTCAGCTCGCACAGCCGGTCGAAGCGGCCAAACAGGTCGTTGAGCAGGCCCACCAGGGCGTGGGCCGACTTGTTAGCGCTCATCTTGGTGAAGCCCACGATGTCGGCGAACAGGATGCTGACGGGCTCCATGCGCTTCATGTTGAACGGCCGGAAGATGATCTGCCCCCGGGGGATGGAGGTCTTCTTCCTCTTGTTGCCCTTGGGGCTGGAGGAGGTGGAGGCGGTGGCGGCGGAGGCAGGGCCCCCGGAGGCGTGGGTGGAGTAGCGCTTGGCCGAACCCTCGCTCTCGTCGTCGCCCTGCTTCATGAGCTCGTCGGCCACCCGCCGGGGCATAACGGAGTGGATCATGCGCTCCTTCAGCGCCTTCTCCACCTCTAGGTCCTTCCCGTGCATGATGGCCTGCCCCACCTTCAGGAAGGTGCTGCGCGACCGCACCTCCGACATGATGAACAGGTGGATGCCGATGGCGTGGGCGCACAGGTGGAGCAAGGCCCTGGCCGGTGCCAGCCAGCTCAGCGTCTCCCAGTCCGGGTCTCGCG
The DNA here is from genome assembly GCA_022702515.1 of Ilyophis sp. 1 JC-2022. NCBI lineage: Eukaryota > Metazoa > Chordata > Actinopteri > Anguilliformes > Synaphobranchidae > Ilyophis > Ilyophis sp. 1 JC-2022. The sequence goes on from CM040394.1 coordinate 96,421,689, forward strand.
CCCGTGCCTCGCCCTGGGCTAGGAGGTGCATCCACCCCAGCGCCTCGAAGGAGGCTGAGTACACCAGACCCAGCAGGACGGAGGCGTACAGGCGCACCTGCAGGACGCTGTAGAGCAGGAGGAGAACCTCCATGCAGAGGGAGAAGGTCCCCACAGGAGAGAGGCAGGGGTAGCTACCCGCAGGGGTGCTACCAAGGGTCACATTCCCCCTTTCAGCGGCGACAGTGTCGTCCTCTTCTGAGGGGACCCCCTCCAGTTCCACGAAGCTGGCGGTCTGCACCTGCGGCGCCAGGGTGAGCGCGAAGGTGGCTAAGATGAGCAGGAGGGAGGCCTGGTTGTAGAAGCGGGCGTAGAGCCGGGTGAACGTGAAGAGGAAGAGGAGGAGACAGAAGAGGAGGAAGGAGGCGGTGGGCACCAGGAAGGCAGTGGGGTTGCACCGGGCGGGATTGGCGGCGAAGTACACGCCCCACAGGAAGCCGGCAGCGGACAGGTAGAACAGGACGTAGCGGAAGTGGCGCTGCGTCTGCGGGAAGCAGCGTTCCCGGCAGGCCTCCTCCAGGATAGGCGAGTCGAACCCGGGGTCCCAAAACTGCGCCGCCGACCTCTCGAAAAGCTGGGGCATCTTCCTGTGGTGCCTCAGCCCCTTCGCCGCTGTCCTCCGCATACCGGACTCTCCGGAGCTGCAGCTGGAGGAAATGCTGTACTTGCAGCGCTTTGAACCCCCTGTGGTGCCACCCCCGCAGCCCGTGCTCCCGGCGCCGTGAAACTGCTTCTGCTGCTTCGCACCGCTGATCCGCACCGACACTGCGCCATCGCCGCTAGAGTCGCAGCTCACCTCCGTATTGCGCAGGAGCTGCTGGTGCTGCGGCGAAGCCATGTTTCCGTTACGCGATACGATCGAGGAACAACTAACGAGTAATAACTCCAAAATGGCAAAGATTAAGTCGCCATAGAGGGCTGGCCTGTTTCCCCACGTCCAAACTAGGCACAGTGTAAAGCGATGGATATCAAATGAAAAAAGGCAAAAGGCAGGAGGGAAAACGGATAAATAAAAAGTTTATTTAAAAAAAACTTCTGCTACGCAAACCACTCACTAGAACCCTTCCAGATACTTGTGTAGTTCATTATTCCACCTCATGACGTCAATCCTCACATTCCTCTCTTGAAACACTCGAATCAAGTGCTCATGCGTTGCCCGTAACTAACGTTGCTATAATTCACGCGTAGTTTTCCACAAAACCGCAATTTCCCTCTAATCCCGGATAATTAAACGCAAGTTTTAAAAGGCCTTCCCTCATACTTTGTACAAATTAAGACAAAATATTAACAGCCTAATGCAACTTTTAGAAAGTTTTTGACGTCACCCTTTACCGACCACCCAAAGCGGGCTTTTGTTGTGATGCCAACGTTGGTGACAGCTAGACTCTCCTCACAATTCTGGACAATCTGCTCAAATAACTCACATCGAAATTTGACAATAAAGTGCATCAATTAATTAATCCCGGAATAGCGAACACGGTTTATGTTTTTTTTGTCTGAGCCTTATTGTTTCAGCCTGCCAGTTCAAATTATTTTTGTAACTAGCAAAGTTAATTTCTGGAAGTCAGTAAACACAGTTGAAGTAGACGTGGACACAATTGTTTATTACAATTGTGTATTTTGGCAAACATTGTCGCGGGCAATTGTTAATTTTAAAATCCATAGAAAAACGGTTTTATTTTCTTTCACTTTGCATTTATAACATTTCGAGAAAACAAAAATTCCAATTCGTTTTTTAGGCTAATGGCCAAGAGCGAGCGCAAAAGCATTACCTTGCTCAAAACTTGGCAGAAGGTTCAAGTGAGAGTATTAAGGCATCGTTGCGGTGTTTTGAAGAAAATAAAATTTGCAGCTGGCGCCCCTTCGCCCCAAATGCACATACCCGTCCTAATTCCACGGGAGGGCCTATTCGCCAGTATTTCCATGGACGGAGCCCCGTCCTTTCCTGAATTCCCTCTCCGGATCTCCACTGCTGGTCTCCCCAGTTCCTAAAAAGCAGGGCTGGACGAGAGTTTGCGATGAGAAGAATACAAAGTATGATGTTGCGTAAAGGAGAGCGTTGCAAGAAATTGAAGAAAATCTGCAGTTATTCCATTTTTTCCCCACTTGCACCGCACACACTTATCAAAAAAAGAGCAATACTTAGCCAACAGTTTAAAAATGTGGCTAGTAAAAAAATAACGATGATTATATCAATCTTAATAATACTAATAACACGTACGATGACAAAAATGTCCTTGTCTTGAAGGCTTAGTATTGAAGGCTATCAATGTTTATCTCTGTAGCTTTCGTAAAATCCAATTGAAAAAAGAGGGAAGGAATCAGTAAACTTCGATAAAGCATCCCGGTAAAAATGTATAAAAGTGTTAATGATATGTAGGCTACGTGCTCCTTCATGGTTCCCGGTTGCATCGAAAGTTTTCCCAGGCCACAATCCCCCTCATTAGACAGGAAATTTGTAACCGCATGGAGAGAACGGGCTAATTGCAAGTCCTCCCCCTTCACGTTCCCTCGGCTCGGGGATTCTCGTGGAGAAAAAAGTCGTCTCCTTGGTCCTGCGACTTCAATTCAACCGTACGGAGTGAATGCGAAAGAGGGGCGCCGTCGATGTTTACTAATCGCTTTAAATCTGCACAGGTCCGGTTACTGATTTTAGACGTTCCTTTGCCGTTTAATACGGTTGTAACTCGTCCTCTTCCCTTTTTGACACTCTCCCCCCTGTTGCCTGGCTATTGGCAGTTAAGTCATTCTGTCCGGGGAATACCGCAATGGGTAGCCGAGTAGCTTTACCTATCCGAGTGCAGACGACAACGCCGTCGTTGCCACCATCTTTTCAGTCTCTCAGAATTCGCAACCCGACAGAGTGAGTGTACGGTGAGGGAGATCTCCAGTAATATAATAGAGGGGAGGGGGCAAAATGGGGATGCGCGCGCGCACGCACATTGAGTCTAAAATGAGGGGTGGCGAGCACGCATTTGAGAGGGGGGGGTTCTTTTTTTCTTTAACCGCAATGAGCGCGTCCGAGCGCGCCCCCACCTTATCGCGCTCCCTTGCTTCAGACGCCCATGAACGCCACCTTCCCTTTTTTCGACAGATAAAATCAACAGGGGGTCCCAAACTCCTGGGTGACGTGCTCACCATGCGCGTTCTTGTGCCGTGGTGGTGTGCACAGCAGTGCAGGTACCGACAGCAAACAAGGGGTGTGAATTGCTGCGAAATCGTTTTTTTTGTTTTGTTAGAAACTTTAATAATAAGCGAGACTATTCCTTTTTCAACGTTCACTGTCACGACCGCTTTCTACCACAGGAGTGTCCACTTCAGAAAAGCATAGACTACCAGTTGATCCCACAACACGGTGTCAAAGCAAACATTTGGTATTTTGCTTGTAACATTTCGGTGCATGTTAATGCGAATTCAGCTAATAATGTTACTGTCAATGAAGGCTGTGCGCCGTTGCGCCGTCAGAAGCAGACAGCTGTTTGACGCAATAGGCAACGGGAAGCGCACAGACTCGAGCAATTTCCTGCCCGAATTCAGTGTCAGGGCTGACTTCGTGGGAACCGACGAAAGAAATACAATGTAGCCTACCGTTAGGCTACAGAGAGGTGGAACTGGTTCGATCCTGTTAAATACGCTGGCATGTGATCATACCAAAACAAATGGTTTCAAACAAACTAAATAGTTAAGGATATCCGAAGCGATCTATGTAGCCTACTTCCGAACTAACAAGCAGTTAAGCAAAGTAAACCATAATTGGCAAGCAAACTATAATTCAAACCGAGTGACCAACTAACACGGTTTTGGACAACATCACCAATACAAAAAGGTGTTGTTCTTATCATTTGATGATATAGGCTACACATAAAAAACAAACATGCAATCAATGTTTGATCCTTAATGTAGCCTATTCGTTAGCAGTTATCAGCCGTGTCGCTTCAACCCTGGCCCTTAACAGTAGCATTCAGATTTGAGTTCAGATAGCCTATATCTGCAACGTTGCTGGCACATAACATCTTCACTTTAGCCTGTGCGTCAGGGGAGAGCGACGCACCGATATGCAACCAGCGAACGAGACCACACGATATGCGACCGGCGACCGAGACCACACGGCAATATTTCCAGGCATGCACACAGATAAGGCCCCCTGCTCAGTCTTAATCGTTAGAAGAGATTTCCATGGATTAATAACCATCTGTTTCACAGGCAGCTTCCAGAACTGAGATTAAACTATCTGTCATACCATTCAAAAAGAAATACAGTGTTTTCTAATGACATTACATTACAGTCATTTAGCAGACGCTTTTATCCAAAGCGGCGACATACAATAAGCGCATACAGAGACGTCATCGAAGTAACTACAGAACAGATAAGAAAGCACATCCTTCCCATAACGTAGAAGCTATCCTTAGTAATGAACATTGAATGTAGTTCACAGTAAACTGTGGGTGAATCAGCTATACTACAATACTATTATAAACTATAACAAACAGACAAGAAAACACAGGGAACAAGTATCATGAGAGGTCCTGAATTATATCATTTAAGGTGAAGTCTGAAGAGGTGTGTCTTCAGGCCACGACGGAAAGCAGGCAGGGTTGGAGTGGAACGTATAGGGGAATGGGGAGTTCGTTCCACCACTGAGGAGCTAGGGTGGAAAAGCTCCGCAGTCGGGAAGAGCGAGAGCCGTTGACACGGAGGAGGTTGGGGTGTGCGAGTCGCCCTGCTGTAGAGGAGCGAAGTGCATCTAGATTTGAATGTGCGTGTTTTTGTTTTTTTATTTAAATTTTTTTCGCAACAGTCATTTTTTATTTTATTATAATAGCATGAGGCGTTGCTGTCGAGGTTTCACACTGTAAACGTACTAGGCGCGTGGTGGTGACGGCGATAATTGTGTTGTGACAACTGCCAAAGAAAGAGGGGGTTAAGGTGCACAAAAGCCTGACGTGACGGACTCTTCTACACAGGTCAAGCAGCCCCTTCAGCCTCACCTTGCACTGTAGAGCAGACAAGGTGAGCACTTTGGATCCAATAAAGCCCAACACCTGTGGTTTGGCACACTTATACAGGAACAATGCAAAATGCAAACACACATACACACCCACGCGTGCACACAAACACACACAATGTTCAACATACACACATACATACACAAGTCAAGCAAATAGATGTATATGCATCAGGTGCGTTTCTAGACTGCTTTGATTGGGGGGCATGAAGAGATGTTGGTGGGGCACAAGGAGGGGATGAAGTAGTGGGGGTCTGGGGGTCCTCCCCCAGAAAAATTTGAGCCTTTTAAAACTCATTTCTTGAGTTTCTACACAACCTCACACAGGGCATTTTCTAAAATAAAATGTTTAATTTATTAACATTTTGAAGATTTTTTTCCCCAAAGCCCTAGATGAGATTTGAGATGCTTTCATATAAAGCTAAAGCATAGGCTAATCAGTATATTAGTGGATACGATAATTTTATTACATTTTAAACCCATCTCCACCCGCCCCCCTCATCTTATAGGAGGACAACTTTATTTATGCCCAATAAAACCAAATCATTATCTAATCTTGGAAACAAATATATTAAAGATGAGCTATATTCCTTCATCATTTCAGTCTCTTTGTGCTATTTTCTATTTACATGTGAAACTACGTTACTGTAACTGGCTCATCATTTTTATTTATATTTTAGCCACTCCACTGACTAGCCAACATGCAGCAGTAAGCTAGCTAACACACACACACACACACACGGGCGCCGCACACACAAGTGCAGCCAGCTAATGCAATGCTGCAGATGTTTCACAGAATCGCAGCTATAACAACGAGGCTAGATGCAACATGTAATCAATCTATTTAAAATCAAATCTCCCAGACAGAGATTCTCGCCACTATCCTCAACTCACTGAGTAAGCTAGGCTAGCGAATATTATATCCTAAGCAATGCATAACAGTTACAGTTATCAAGAAGAGACAGCATAGATTGATCAAAGAAACTGACTTCTTTCTCTCTCGTTGCGTCTCCATGTTTTATATGGCCAAACCAACCAATCAGATATTAGAGAAATATATTATTTCGATGTGGCATTTTTATGATTGGCCTGTAGCTCTAATAGCCTACTGACGGGCACCAACTTCATATTGTCAGATTTAATTTTTTCTGGATTTGACATCAAAATGGCCAATAGGAAAGCAATGCATTTTTTGATGACCAATGACAAAATTACAAAAAAACTATGAACGCTCAAAATAATAGCTATAACGGTGATTGTTTCTGAGTTATCATTGGATGGGCAGACGATTTCTCTGGGTGGCAATGCCCACCCCAGCCCACCCGTAGACACGCCCCTGATATGCATATACACACAGACATAATGTGTATACACTCAAAAAAGTGGATGCTTACACACGCACACACACACATACAAAATCTTGCAGTGTTTCTATCCATGTCACCTCCTGCTACTCCTGCTTGTTTTGGCCTGGAAGAGACTCAGTGATGGAAAAGTGCAGCCCCTGTACCTCTCCCTTTATGGTATCTGATTGTGAAGTGCAGCCCCTGTACCTCTCTCTCTATGGTATCTGATGGTGAAATTCAGCCCCTGTACCTCTCCCTCTATGGTATCTGATTATGAAGTGCAGCCCCTGTACCTCTCTCTCTATGGTATCTGATGGTGAAGTACAGCCCCTGTACCTCTCTCTCTCTATGGTATCTGATGGTGAAGTGCAGCCCCTGTACCTCTCTCTCTATGGTATCTGATTGTGAAGTGCAGCCCCTGTACCTCTCTCTCTATGGTATCTGATGGTGAAGTGCAGCCCCTGTACCTCTCTCTCTATGGTATCTGATGGTGAAGTGCAGCCCCTGTACCTCTCCCTCTATGGTATCTGATGGTGAAGTGCAGCCCCTGTACCTCTCTCTCTCTATGGTATCTGATGGTGAAGTGCAGCCCCTGTACCTCTCTCTCTATGGTATCTGATGGTGAAGTGCAGCCCCTGTACCTCTCTCTCTATGGTATCTGATGGTGAAGTGCAGCCCCTGTACCTCTCTCTCTATGGTATCTGATTGTGAAGTGCAGCCCCTGTACCTCTCTCTCTATGGTATCTGATGGTGAAGTGCAGCCCCTGTACCTCTCCCTCTATGGTATCTGATGGTGAAGTACAGCCCCTGTACCTCTCTCTCTATGGTATCTGATGGTGAAGTGCAGCCCCTGTACCTCTCTCTCTATGGTATCTGATGGTGAAGTGCAGCCCCTGTACCTCTCTCTCTATGGTATCTGATTGTGAAGTGCAGCCCCTGTACCTCTCTCTCTATGGTATCTGATGGTGAAGTGCAGCCCCTGTACCTCTTCCTCTATGGTATCTGATGGTGAAGTACTGCCCCTGTACCTCTCCCTCTATGGTATCTGATTGTGAAGTGCAGCCCCTGTACCTCTCTCTCTATGGTATCTGATGGTGAAGTGCAGCCCCTGTACCTCTCTCTCTATGGTATCTGATGGTGAAGTGCAGCCCCTGTACCTCTCCCTCTATGGTATCTGATGGTGAAGTGCAGCCCCTGTACCTCTCTCTCTATGGTATCTGATGGTGAAGTGCAGCCCCTGCTGTACCTCTCTCTCTATGGTATCTGATGGTGAAGTGCAGCCCCTGTACCTCTCTCTCTATGGTATCTGATTGTGAAGTGCAGCCCCTGTACCTCTCTCTCTATGGTATCTGATGGTGAAGTGCAGCCCCTGTACCTCTCCCTCTATGGTATCTGATTGTGAAGTACAGCCCCTGTACCTCTCTCTCTATGGTATCTGATGGTGAAGTGCAGCCCCTGTACCTCTCTCTCTATGGTATCTGATGGTGAAGTGCAGCCCCTGTACCTCTTCCTCTATGGTATCTGATGGTGAAGTGCAGCCCCTGTACCTCTTCCTCTATGGTATCTGATTGTGAAGTGCAGCCCCTGTACCTCTTCCTCTATGGTATCTGATTGTGAAGTGCAGCCCCTGTACCTCTTCCTCTATGGTATCTGATTGTGAAGTGCAGCCCCTGTACCTCTTCCTCTATGGTATCTGATTGTGAAGTGCAGCCCCTGTACCTCTTCCTCTATGGTATCTGATTGTGAAGTGCAGCCCCTGTACCTCTTCCTCTATGGTATCTGATTGTGAAGTGCAGCCCCTGTACCTCTTCCTCTATGGTATCTGATTGTGAAGTGCAGCCCCTGTACCTCTCTCTCTATGGTATCTGATGGTGAAGTGCAGCCCCTGTACCTCTCTCTCTATGGTATCTGATTGTGAAGTACAGCCCCTGTACCTCTCTCTCTATGGTATCTGATGGTGAAATGCAGCCCCTGTACCTCTCTCTCTATGGTATCTGATTGTGAAGTGCAGCCCCTGTACCTCTCTCTCTATGGTATCTGATTGTGAAGTACAGCCCCTGTACCTCTCTCTCTATGGTATCTGATGGTGAAATGCAGCCCCTGTACCTCTCTCTCTATGGTATCTGATGGTGAAATGCAGCCCCTGTACCTCTCTCTCTATGGTATCTGATTGTGAAGTGCAGCCCCTGTACCTCTCTCTCTATGGTATCTGATGGTGAAGTGCAGCCCCTGTACCTCTCCCTCTATGGTATCTGATTGTGAAGTGCAGCCCCTGTACCTCTCCCTCTATGGTATCTGAGGGTGAAGTGCACTTGTGGTCGAAGACTTTTAAACCCTACTGTATGTATGAGTCTCTACACATACACGTGTTCTTTAAATATGTGATTTACACACACAAAACAATTCAAGGAAAAAACAAAGGAACATCTGTTCTTATCGCATTCAGTCAAAAACCTTTATTCTGGATAAACTTTGCTGCCTTGAATATATTCAGTTAAATAATAAAATGTACACAAAAATCAGTTATCCCGCGTCACAAATGAATATTGCACTCTGAGCAACTAAGCAGGGTACTATGCCAGGATATGGTATCGTGTTACTTATATAAAACACTGGCGATGAAAAAGAAAGCGACAAAAAAATTGACAAGCTCATCTTTCAGACAGTTAATAAGAACAGAGCTAAAATGACATAATGTCTTTAAATGTGTTTTGACCTCCCATTAAACATTTCATCAATTTGACCAAGTATCCATTGCTATTTATTTATTTATTTATTTGCTCTTTGAGTGATGGGAGTCTTCCTACTTTATGTATGAAATATTGATTTGGGAGTCATTAGTGAATGATGAATTTCTCGCGTTTTTCAGGCAGTTTTGCTTTAATTGAGCGTACTGCAAGAAGAAAAATGTATTTCCGTCAGAATATTATATTCATACTGGCGAACGTTAATTTCCAGAACCACAGAACAAAATGTCACGTGTGGCGGCTTTTGACATCTGATTCCGAGGCGGACATTCGGAGATAGGGCTCCCTCTGGTGGCCATAAAGGAACATTCACATAAAACGCCAAAGAGAATTAGAATGACTCTGCGGTTTCCTTCTCTGTGGAAATGGCTATAACGTGAGTAGCCCGCTGCACACAAGACACGTTCAGTCTCTGTTGCTCTGCATGAGCTAGTTGCTATTTTTTTTGACACGGTTGTGATTGTTTTTTTACCCCCAGAAACGGGGTGCCTGTGGAGTCAAATGCATAATTAATTGTAAGAGAGAGAGAGGAAGAAAAAACCTGTGCATTTTTGATGAGCTTTAATCGCAATTCGCTGAGAGGAACACAAAGAGACGGGCAGTCACGCTCCCAACTGGCAACCATTTCAAGGCCAGAGAGCAAACTGCCACCGGGGAGTTCCATTACAGAGGTTTCACCCCTTCACCTCTCTTCCTCCCTCTCTTTTTTTCTCTCTCTCCCTCCGTGTCTCTCTCTTTCTCGCTCTGCAAGAAGAGAAGTAATTCCTGTGTTATCCAACACTTCCTGCGAGGCTTGTGGGAAGCCGGGAAACAGATGGCGCGTCGTGTGTGGAGTCTTGTGACCGGCACTTCTAAGTAAAGCAACAAGTAATAAAAAAACGGGGCTTTGAGTACGAGATCAGAGTTACGTTCCTGAGGTCCTGCCACTTCACTTTAACCTCTTGCATAACTGCAAAGGCATAATGTTCATTTTACTGACACCTATAGACCCTAGTGTGACTGGGAAGGATGTAGGAATTTCCACTGTGGCTTCTCTGTTCTCAGCATGCTCCTGGCGATCCACCAGGCCTGTTAGTCATTCACCACATACTGGCTCTTATAATAATAATAATAATAATAATAATAATAACAGTAAAAATAATAATAATAATGATGATAGTAACAATAATAATAATAATATTCTTATTATGATATATATTTTTTATATTCCCCCTAAATTCCCACACTGCATGGACCTCTGTTAAATGAGTGATTTAGCAGAACAATGAAACAAGTATCTAGCATTGTTCAGACAGGGTTCATTCCAGTCGCTTATTTTATCCGTCCTCGTCTCCTTGGTCCTCGCCTGACCCGAAAATCGATCGAGGTTTGTCATCTTTAAGGACATTCCAAACTACTAAACGCTCCTCGGAGGAGCGAGGAGCAGAGAACGGGGAGTCTACCGGAGGCTGCTTCAATGAGGAAACATGAATGTTCCATTTATTATAATGTGCTTTAATCAATAACATAATCATTCATCAAACAAAAACAAAAAGCATGTTCATTCATGAAAAAAGAGGCTAAAAAGCATAATTTTTAAATTTCTTTATTTTTTGGGCTAAAAAGCATTATAGTTAAGCACATAAGCATAATATGACGCTGACGTTTGACTGTGCAAGGACGTTCCAATTGCTGAATGCATGTTGCCTCAATTCCTCCATTCTCATATCTGATCATGCAGACTTCCTCATGTCCTCCATTAGGCGGAGCTAAGAAGCGAGGAAAGGATGCAAGAAACCCCTAGAAACAAGAAACTTAACATTCTGACCCTTGACTCCTGCCCTCTGACCCCTGTGTTCTGTGCCCTCTACAGTATTGTAGCGTAGAGTGTACCATAGAGTTCAGTGGACTGTACACTCAGCCAGCAGGGTAACAGAAGCAGACAAAAAATAATGTCTCCTCGCGGAAATTTCTGGCAGAACAGGTCAATGTGCTTTATAATATACTGACACATTTAGTGCAGGATTCATTGGAATTTGTCAGTTGTCCTGCAGGATATGTTTGTAGGATTTCATGTGACAAGAACTAAAATAAATAAATGTATAACTGGAACATGGAAGACCGGGGTCTTATGCCCCTTTAATGTCACCATTATAATATGTCACGGTAAACATTTTCTTTAAAGAAGGGAGCTGAACATTAGGCCTGTAGTAGTTTTGTGTGAAAATTGTTCTGAGAGTGGTGCTTGCTTTCTGGGTCTTGCTCTCCACAAAAAACAGGACTTATATATTGCAGACACATTAAAAAGCAACAACAATAAATACAAAATTTTGAACTCAGAGAATTGGCCTGTTGTCATTTGCCAGCAGCTCTACAATGAATTTAAAAAATCAAATTAAAATTGGATTACAAACTTGCAAACAAAAATGGGCAAACTACTGTTTCCATTTTTTTCTCCATTTTATTCACATACAAGGGAGCTGGCACAGACTGTTAAAGTCTCATAATTTTTCATTTAAAACTTTTTTACAAATCTTTTTTTGGTTTCAATTATTTTTTCTCCAAAGCGGTTGACAGTTCTGTACTGCTGTGTAGGATAGAGAGGAGGGAGTTTAACATGACTAAACTCACCTGTAAAAACTTCACAAACACCCTTCAGCCACGCCCATCCCGCCCCTCTCACTGACCACCCCCTCTCCTTTTTTGAACCCAAACTTCCACCCAGCATTCTTCTGAAAAAAAAAACAACAAAACAAAAAAATCAAGGAACCTCCATCCTTGCAAACGATGACATCATGGGATTCAGGGGAGGGGGTGGGGCCGGGGGCGGAGAAGGTCAGCCGTAAGGACCATCCATTCTTTCCGCGCACCTTTCCTCTCTCCTCTTCTCTCCCCCACTCCTCTTCCTCCGCTCTTTCCCTCCTTCTTTCCTCTCCTTCGTCTCAGTGCTTCCGGTAGCGGTTTTTGGGCTTCTCCCCACACCCCGTGGCTTCGCAGGACGAGAGGTTGGGGTTCTTCCCCAAGGCGATGCTGCTCAAAAGGCCAGGGAGCTCGTCTGTGATGGCCTTCTCGATCTTCTCCAGGAGGCAGCCGCCCATGTAGGAGCACTGGGCCGACAGCTGCTTGAAGCTGTTCACCGAGTTGATGCCGAAGAAGTCGCGGTAGGCATCTCGGTTGGGCAGGTCGAACTTGCTGACGTTAGTCTTGGCCAGGATAGTCTTGAAGATGTAGAACTTGTCGGGGTCGTCCACGATATCCTTGAAGACCAGCTCGGGGTCGCTGAAGAAGCTCATCTTGTCCTTGAAGGTCTGGACGTAGCGGTCAACCAGCAGGCCATGAATGCGCACGCGGATGCCATGCTGGCGGATGAAGGCGATCTTGTTCTCCAGACGGTTCTCGATCACCTGGTTGAGGTCCTCCAGCAGGGAGATCTCCTCACGCTTGAAGAGGTCGCGGCTGGTGTCAGGGGCATAGTCGTAGGGCCAGAAGGAGCTGACGTAGACGCGGGGCGGCTCCGTCACGTTGATGAGCGGGGCCAGGCTCCAGAAGAGGGCGCCGTAGACCCGCATCAGGTCCTGGGTGGCCAGGTTGTCGGCCTTGTTGAGAATGATACGGATCTGGGACTCCCGGCCCTTTAGCTGCCTGAAGAGCATCTCCAGCTCCAGACCCACGTCCAGCTTGGTCGGGTCGAACACCACGAAGATCAAGTCCGCCCGGTCAATAAACCACTGACACACATCATTGAAGGGATAGCCTGCAGAGAGAGAGAGAGAGAGAGAGAGAGACAGAGAGTGAGAGAAAGAGAGAGAGGATGACAGTGGCCATAAGAGAGGAGAATGGAAAAATACATTTCTCTGCTATTCTATTACTGTCATGTGCACACCACTATTGGAGTATTTGGTAGCATACAGTAAATGTACATAATAGATATAATAGAGAAGAGGAAAAGTGGGAAATGGTTGTCCTGACAACATATTTATGATCAGATTTGTTCTCTACTGCTAACTCCAAACATGCTGTTGTGAAGGGAGTTGTAAGCTGTGACCCCACCCCTTGTCCATTTAGCCCCGCCCCTCCACACTCACCCCTTTCCTGCTGTTTGCGGTTTTCAATGATGCCGGGCGTGTCGACGAAGGTGACCCTCTCCAGTAGCTTGTGGGGCATCTCAACGCCGATCAGCTTCTCCAGGAAATTCTGGCCGAACTTCTCCAGTGGCGAGAAGGAGCGAGAGCTGTCGGCCGCCATTACGATGCCCTCGACGGAGCGGATTTTCTCGCCGTGCATGATCACCGTGAACTCGGAGGTAGTGGGTTCAGCGCCTGGGGGGGGAAAGTGGTGTGTGAAATGGTTTTCTGTGTAGAACTGGTGGGTGAATCCATTTTGTTGTGTGTGTTCAGGTAGCGGTAACTATTTCAAAGTGGTAGAGAAGGAGGTATTGGGGTTTGTGTACCTTAAAGGTGAAGAAGCATTCAGATGTGTTTACCTGTGTCAAATCAACAGTTGAGGGGGTGTTCAGTTGTCTGTACGTGTGTAGAACTTGCAGGTGGGGGTGTGTTCAGGTGTGTTTAGCTGTGTAAAATCTACAAATGAGGGAGTGTTCATGTGTGTATACCTGTGTAGAACCTATAGGTGAGGACGTGTTCATGTGTGCGTAGCTGCGTAGAACTTATAGGTGAGGGGGTGTTCAGGTGTGTGTTTACCAGTGTGGAACTTATAGGTGAGGGGGTGTTCAGGTGTGTGTTTACCAGTGTGGAACTTATAGGTGAGGGCGTGTTCAGGTGTGTGTTTACCAGTGTAGAACTTATAGGTGAGGGCGTGTTCAGGTGTGTGTACCTGTGTAGAGCTGGTAAGGGGAATCCTGCAGGCCCAGCAGGTAGTTTATCATGGAGGACTTGCCCACGCTCCAGGGACCCAGAAATAGTACCATGGGCTTGGAGGTGATCTCCCCATCTTTGAGAAAAGAGGGGGTTACAGCCACATAAAAAGAGAGAGCGGGGGGAGGAAGAGTGGGAGGGGGAGAGACAGAGAGCAATGGTGTGTTGCATCCGGTTTCACAAAAAAAGCTGAAATCTATCCCATCATGCTTTCTGTTTCCCGCGCCCCAGTGGCCTGGCTCCCCGGAATCAGAGTACAACCCCGTCCACATCGCAGTGAAACCGGTTAAGGGAAAAAGCGTCTCCGTTCAGCAGTTAGCTTGTGCTTCACACATCCAAGAGTGGAGCTACAGGAGACGTGTGCTACCAGCGCCCGGTTCAGCTCAGAAGCAAAGACAGAGTCTGATAAAGCAGCAAAGAAAAAAAAATCCAATCCAATCACGGGCGAGGCGCAGCTGGGCTACACTTGAGCCATTTCTGTGAGCTCACTGCAGGGAAACCTTCTTCTGAACACTCAAGAAAGAGATTGCAGTGGGGTATTGTGTTTTAGACTCTCGGTCTGTTCTGGGCAGCAAATTCTCCCACAGTATCAGCCATGCAGTGAAAAAGAAGTTAGCTCTTACGGGAAATAGCATCTGTACATGGAAAAACATTAAAACTATATGTATTTTTTGTACATATGTAGTTGCCATAAGTTGTATGTATATATTGGCATGTTTATGATAAAAGGTTATTTACTGCGTTAAATATTTAGCTGTGTTAGCTAAACTTATCTTAATTAAGTTATGTGCATATATGTAGAAACTAATTCAAAAATATGATAATTCATAGTACAGTTTGCAATACATTATATATACTCCCACATATGCAGCTAGCAATAATGTTTACATTTTCTAAAGCAGTAGCATAGTCTGGCATAGTTTAAAATGTATTTCTTGTTTTTGTTATGTTCCCATACAGGATGTTCCTTCTTTGTATGGGAGAGGTCACTGGAAACATTTGACACACTCCGTAAAAACAATGGCGCTGCAAATCACAGGTAAACACAACCGATGACATCACTGGCGAAGCAGAGTCAGAGAGTTGCAGCCAGACAGACGGACAGGACGTAGGCACAGACATCAGCTCTCGAGCGCAAGATGAGGAGGAGCGTGAGGCAGGGAGGGGAAGTAGAGGGACAGACACAGTTGGACTACCGGAGTGCACAGTTTTGGGTTTTGCTTTTTAATTGTGAGAGATCGGGGGTGAGGGTGAGTGACAGGAAGTGATGTCAGCCTCTTCCGTTTTTGGTGTGGCTGTGAATGCGGGAGCCTCTGCTGCTGTTCTACATTTAGCAGAGGGATGAGCGCAGTGTGTGTGTCAGAGGTGTCAAAAACCGAAACTACGCCCTCACCCTCACCTCCACATCTTCCTATGTACCCCATAAACCCCCCGGCCCTCTGACATGCATAGCCTTTTTCACAGTACACTCCGCCCACTCTGACATGCCATTCGAGCCTCAGACACACACGCACGCACGCACACGCGCACGCACACACCCGGTCTGTGACATCACAGAGGAGTCCTCCCATCCCAATCCTTATTAGCTGCCAAATATTCAGGCATGTGACAAAAAGGCCTTGAAACCAGAAGGCTGTAAGATTCATTCCCAGGTGGGCTATTATATCCCCAGGCAACAGCATCGCTGCACTAAATAACGGGCAGTATAAATGAATGAATAAGCTGTGTAAAATGTAAGCGGCAGTGTAGCGTAGTTAGCGAGCCGCGCTCATAATTCAGACGCAGCTGATTCCATTGCCTGGCGGGGCACTGCAGTTTACTCTCGAGTCTGAACTACTTCAGTAAGATATCCAGCCGGATAAATAGACTGTGAACTACATAAATACAAAAGAAGTGTCAGATCTTGATTTGGATAAATGTATATTGGATACCCTGCTTAAGGGTATCGGCAAAACAAACTCCTAATAAACATTGGAAGTAAATTTTTCAACAATGGTCATCGAAAATGTTTCCATTTCCCTAGTATTGGGGAACATTAGATATTTCATAGTGAATGCATTTCTGTTTCTCACATTTTGACAGTCTCCTTTCTCCTAAGTAAAAAAATTGTTATTGTTAAAAAAACCTCCTAAAGAATTAAGAAAATAGACAGAAAAAAAAAAAAATTTCTCTGTGATTGCCATTACGCAAAAAACACGTCTATTTAATATAAAATGTTCATTTATCATTCCGATTACCGATATGTAATGAAAAAGTAATATATGTAAAATATAAAATAAGAAAATGAACAGAATAGGTGTAATAGGGCTGTTGTGTATCTAAACTATATTTTTATGTATGAAAACAAAATTAATGTTCACCGCTCACTTCGTGATTCAAACTTGTTCACAAAAAAGAGACGAGAATATGTTTCTAATGTGGAAAACATAACAGCATGCTATATATAACAAAATGTATCTATTATTACAAATGTTGGGTTATAAAATGCTATATCATCTGCAAAAATCTATTAATTAAAAGTGCCATGAATTTTTATCATAATTAAAACTTGCACGTTAGGTTCATAAAGCTTACAGAATAATATGGCCACATTACAAATATTTATAAACCTGGAACAAAATTTAGCTTTTCTTAATTTGGTACTATTTGAATAATTCATATCAAATTAATTTATATGATATTCTGTATTATGGAACAAGTCCTCAACTCAAACTGCTGCTTTCTTGACACTTGTTGTTTGCTCACTAAATACCACACAATCTGTGTATATTTAAACACACATCCATGAATAGAACATTTCACTGTTCAGTTTGAACTATGAATGGCTCATAGCGTAACAGATGGCAGAATATCTGCACTAGCTACTCTCTGTGCTCCCGGGAACCCACTGTGTTTGTCGGTTTCATTCTTACAAAGTGCACAATCAATAACATTTGATTAAACCGTTAATTGGAAGCTGAGCTGGATTCAACCTCTCCCCTGACAGCCGTCTGCGGTGAACGACACGGATTGTGTGAGGAATGCTAATGGTAATAGCATGACAAAGCAGGACAGAAGATTCTACTATGGTGGCTTCTTGTACACGTCTTGCCACTTGCGACGCATATTCAAATTTAATTAATTGAATATTGGTAAGACTTGATTGATTAAAGATGGAGTGCAACTAATTGGAACAATTAATGAATTCATAATTGAATTTAATTAAATGAGGTCATTCGCGACAGCTGCCCTGAATACGTTTTTAAGGAATAAGAATTTCTGGAAATATATATCAACTTGATTGGAGTTGGTATACAATTAATGAATCTATTAAGCCTTGTTAATTAGAAGGCAGTTGGAATGAAAAGCAGTGTACTCCCAGAAGGCAGGGAACAGGAAACATGGCATGTGACCACATGTTTGGTCGTGGGGGAGGAGCCAAACAGCCTGATGATGATAAGCTATAAAAGGCTGATGTGTGTGTATGTGTTGGGGGGGGGGAGGGGGTGGATCTGGGGCAAGAAGGACAGGGGGTAAGCCTCAGACAGTGCCATGCACGCACAGTTGGTGGCTCCACCCTGCATACCCACCTGTAGCTGATGCCCCCAGGGTTCGTCCAGGGTAGGCTGTTAGATGGAGGGAGGGATGGGGGGGGAGGAAGGAAGAAGAGTCAGTGAAAGGGAGAGAGACAGAGAAGAGAGGAAAATAAAGAGAGTGGTAAAAAGGGAGGGAAAGACAGGGGAAGAGAGGCGAAGAGACGGGTAGAGGAAGGATGCGAGAGAGGTGGAAAAAGAAAGAGGACGGTGAGAATAGAGAATGAGAGAGCGAGAAAGATGCAGACAAATAGAAGAGAGGAGGAAAGACAGGCAAACTGAGTCAGGAGGAGTGAGGGCATGTGGGAGAAAGTGAGAGACAAGGACAGGGACAGAGAGAGAGGGAAAGAGATACTGGAGGAATGAATAAATATGTACAGAGAGAGAAACAAACACGATACAGACGGAAAGAAAGGGACAGTGAAAGAAGAAGAGAGTGAGTGAAGTAGAAAGAGGAGTCAATATTTTTTTAAATATATTTGCTAAGTATTGTGAGGTGAGAAGACTGTATATGATTTGACTGTGGGTCGACTGTCGGACGGAACATGAAACTCCGTTTTTTCCCCTTAAGTCTCATACTGTCGTCAGGAGCACCGCTTCTGAAAAAAGAAATTTTCCACTCATATGGCTGGATGTAATGCGATTTTTAATCGGATCCCATGTTTTTGCAGATATTCTCAGGTGAGGTGGCTCCCGGGGCCTTTGAGAAACCTGAGGTATCCAGCAGTATTGTGTGTGAAGAGGTGAAAGAGAGAGGAGAGGAGAAGAAAGCAGAGGAGTGGAAAGAAGAGTGGACCACAGGAAACGGTATGAAATGAACAGTGATGTGCACTGATCTATGGTGAGACAAAACGCATCTTTGACCGCATGTGCCAAACATGCCCAGGGCCCATATTCATAAAGCATCTCAAGATAGGAGTGCTCACCTACACTGTACAAAATGTCTGTGAAAATAAAATAAAATAGTGAAGTTACGAAATTGTAAACAACTGAAATGTAAATAATGGTATTATTTACGGCGAAACACCGTAATATAATTAGATACAGTCTGCAGTATACATGCTTAACTAATTGGTACTGTTATCTATACATTGTAAAACAAAAAATTATAAAAATTTTATGGTAAAAAAACTGTAATGATATCTTAAGCATTCGGTAGTAGGTTGTATATCTAATCGTTTAACGGTGTTTCACCATAAACAATACAATTATTAACATTTTAGCTGTTTACAATTTCATACCTTCACTACATTACAATAAAATTCATGGTCACTTTGTACAGTGTATGGTAAAGTTCTAGCAACCCAGTTTTACCATAAAATGTAAAAATTTTTTACAGTGTAGGATCAGTTTAGCCTTATTGCTTATGGACATGGGAAAAGCTGATCCGTGATGAGCACTCCTGCTCTGGGATGCTTCATTATTGTAAATTCAGGCCCGGATCTGACAGATGGGTGTCATTGGGAGAGTTTAGTAGTGAACAGTGTTCCTTGTATATCTGAGCCTATGATGCTACTTTAAATATTCATTGATATTCTTGTTCTGTGGCTATAGGCACACTGTCCTGTGTTTGTCAATCAAATGCATGTAAAAGAGGAAGTGAGGTTTGGCCGCTGCTCTGCAACACGGCCGTACTGTGGGCGGAGACAGGGGAACAGGTGGAGTTACTGAATGGCAGACTGACATGCGGGCTGATTGGCTGAGAGACACACCAACTTGCTGACTGAACGGTTGAGAGAAACTGATTGGTTGAGCTGGTTGGCTGACACACTGGCATGCTCACTGTCAATGAGTGGTGATTGGCTGAGAGACATATTGACTGCTGATTGGCTGAGAGACACTGTAACTGTGCTCAGTGAATGGATGAGAGAAGCATTCACCGATTGGCCAGTGAAAACACTGCAGTGATTAATTTACTTGAGACACACTAACTGACACTAACTGATTATCTTGAAAAACACACAAACAGATTGGCCAGTAGGCACGTTGATACACAAACCTGATTGGCTGGCAGACACTTTGACGTGTTAACTGACTGCCTGAGAGACACACTGACCAATCTGACAGTCCATTTAAGCTCTTGTGACAAGCGTGTGGTTTACTACTACACCAGCCCACCAGGGGGCGAGCCATCTTTTAATTAGGGAAGAGCATGGACTGCAATTTCATCCGCGCAGGCTAAGTGCTGTGAGAGAACACTGCTAAAATAACTTTCCTCCTGCTCCTGTTAAACTTAGCCGGATCCAGCCAGACCACCGACATAGGAAAATTAACTGATGATCAGACTAAATAGAACAATGTGCAAGATTAAAAATATATAATTATGTGAAGAAAAGTGGCAAATACTTTATGATGAGAGTTTGAATCTGAATCTGCAAACAGAGAAGAGAGTAAGAGAGAGGAGAAAATATGTGCCAAGATACATTACCTGTTCCAGGACACAGAGAATGCCACACTGTTTTTATTCTACAAAAAGTGGGGAGGGCAATTTTGTGTGTGTGTGTGTGTGTGTGTACATCCATAGTTAAATGGACAAAACTTTTGTTTTGTGCATTTAATGTAAAATAATTCATATTTGACATTGCAGTAATACTCCTTTGATGAGGTACATCAGCTTCCAGCTTTTACCATAGCCCAGTGGATCAAAACATTAACAGGAGCAGGAAGAGGAAGGACAAAAAAAAGAAGAGAAGAAGAGGTGGAGCCTCGCGGAGTCATCTGAGGTGGAACGAGAAGGGGGCGGGGCTTGTACCTGAGATCTCGTGCTGCCGGAGTTCGCTGTACTTGTAGGCCTGCTCCATGGGCTTGATGGCGGAGTGGTAGATCTTACGCAACCTCTGCAGAGCCGCTGGAGGACAGAGAGATGGGACAGAGAGAGAGAGAGAGAGAAAAAGAGAGAGGGAGAGATGAAGGAGAGAGGGAGGGAGGGAGGGAGTGAATAAAAACAGATAGAGGGGGTAGAGAGATGGAGTGGAGTAGAGGAAAGGGGGGAGAGGGACGATGAGGGGAGAAAAAAGGGAAAATGCATTTTCAAAGGCAGAGTAGAATAGGGGGAGAGACAGAGTAGAATAGGGAGAGAGACAGAGTAGAATAGGAAGAGAGAATGAGTAGAACAGGGGAAGAGACAGAGTAGAATAAGGGGAGAGACAGAGTAGAATAGGGAGAGAGACAGAGTAGAATAGGGAGAGAGAAAGAGTAGAATAGGAAGAGAGAATGAGTAGAACAGGGGAAGAGACAGAGTAGAATAGGGAGAGAGACAGAGTAGAATAGGAAGAGAGAAAGAGTAGAACAGGGGAAGAGACAGAATAGAATAGGGAGAGAAAGATGTGGCAAAGCGCCCAGGGTGAAAGAAAAAGGAACAAACAACTTGAGAACCATCGACTCATATGCAGAGCACATTTCTTACAAACACAGATGAATAAAACTGCCAGGAAGATGGAGAGGGTGTGGGAACGCACGGGCCTTTCACTAGCTGGCGCTAAACCACACACATTGCACAAATGACTCGCTGATCTTTAGGCTCTGTGGCCAGATGATTAACATCAAAAGGAGCAAGATAAATCAATTGTGCATGCGTGTGTATGTGTACATTGTGATAATGGTGACCAGTCCAGAACTGCCCTCTCCCTTCACATTCCAGAACTATTTTGTGGGCAGGCAGAGGGCCTGCTTGGTCTCAGAACTTCTGCATTTTAACCCACACATCTACTCATCTGGGCCTGTTCAAATGGTACAGTTACCACCGCTATTATAGACAGTTTTATTAGGCTTTACTTAAGACACTTTGACCTGGATACAATCAACTTGGGTCTTGATTCAATAAACATTTGTTCTTAACTTTTACTATAAATTGAATAAACGCAATAATCCATTTAATTGAATTTAATGAATGCAAGTGTCCATCAATCCATTATCTAACCCGCTTATCTCTGGTCATGGTCACGATGGGGTTGGAGCCTATCCCAGCATGCATTGGGCGAGAGGCAGGAAAACCCCCCTGGACAGGTCGCCAATCCATCTGAAGGCACACACCATTCACTCGAACACTCATACCTATGGGCAATTTAGAGTCCCCAATTAACCTAACTGACATGTCTTTTGATTGTGGGAGGAACCAGAGTACCCGGAGGAAACCCCCCGCGGACACGGGGAGAACCTGCAAACTCCACACAGAAAGCCCTCTGGTCTGGATTTGAACCCAGCACCTTCTTGCTGTGAGGCGACTTGAATGTCTTGAAGTGTATTTGTGTCTAATCTTCACAGCCACAGTTTGGTGAATTCAATTACTGGTGATTGCTGAACTCAGCAATGGTGTTGGTGAAGATAAAAACAACTAATGATATCTACAAATAATGATTAATTATTAAATATAATAAAAAGCAACAAATAAAACTATAAAATAATACACATTTTTAAAAATAAATAAAAACAATGAATATATATGAATAAAAATACATATCCAATAACAAATGAATAAAATAATAATATTAATAGTAATAATACCTGCATAGTCACCGGCGGGCTCTTCTGAGGCAAGCCTTAGCGTTTGCTCGATGTGAGATCTGTCTCGCAGGATTGAGGTCAGCACATCCTCCTCCTCCTCTGCAGAAAGAGGAAGAACAGTCAGTCCAGCACACGCCCTCTGCACGGAGACCTCGCTCGCTGTAGTTTGCCTGTTCTGAAGTTCCACGCGGGTGTGACCTCATCTATCCCGTGCAGTGCACCACGGCGTATGATTACTCTAAACTTAGATTTTAACAAACCAATGAGAACAATAGCAGCTAAAAGGCAGTATAGTGTCATTAAGATGAAGGCCTTTATCACAGTGATAGAAAATTGGTATGCAATAACCAGAGCTACACCATTAATGGTGATTGCAAGGCTGCATTGGAAAGAGCTATTTCATGGAAAATAAATAAATACATAAAAACATGAATAAATAACTAAAATAAAATAAATAAGACAATAAAATGAAGACAAAATATCAACGGTGACCAAAGTAACCAGTAGGCAACACAAAAACAGTAACTAGGTTACTTTACCAGCTCACGCTGTGTTCTGAAAGCAATTTAATAGCAGCAATGACCTGCCCTTTGAAATCCATATTGTTTTCCCTCTCCTAGATAGCTATGCTCCTATTTCTGTACGCGTTTATGAACAGGGAGAGAATCCCACGAGGAGCTAACAACCAAAGGTGTCAAGTTTTAAGGCGCAAAGAGCGTGTAGCTGGATATGATAACTTAAGGGCTGTGTTCTATCGTGTATATATATCCCTGTCAACACACAGATACCAGGGCCTGGTTAAGTGAACTATAACTTTGTGCCACATACTCTAACTCTAATGACCAGCATTAGTCCACTTAGTGTTTCAAGTGGAAAAATAGAGTGTGTTTATCTTTTTGCTTTCAGTGAATGGAACATGACCGAACGATGTCCCCTTGAAGCAGCTTCTAGTAGCCGTATGAAGCTGATTGAAGGGGACATTGCTTGTTCACTTCAATGAAAGCAAAACAGTAAAACACATTCTATTCATGTGCTGTGTGCATTGTTGTAACTGACAGTAGAGAATCACTAAAGAAAGGATTCATTAAACCTCAAAACCCGAGATGGCCAACCCTGGTCCTGGAGAGACATGGGCAGTGCATCAAAACCAGCCACAAATGTAGACTCAAGAAGCAAAGAGACTATAACTGTGAAACCAACAGGTTTACCTGACGAAATAAGAGTCAAGTAACACTGCAACCAGCACACCCTGCAGCATCTCCACTCCAAGGTGGAAAACGGCTGCGATAGGACCTCCTAATATAGCTTTTGGGATTCATTCATCTGTTTGGAAAGCTGAAGATGGAAGTTACAGGAAGTGGGAAATATGCAGCAGGATTCACTTCTCAAACAATCTCAAACAATGACAACGATTCCCTGATACCTGCCATAGTCCCATTTACCCCTTACAAAACGCCTTCTATTTATTTACACAGAATATTTTTCAAAATATATTAACGGTAAACAGAGCGTAAATAACGGTAAACAGAGGGCCGGGTTGCATCATAGTTTCATAGAGACACTTACAGGAGTGAATATAATTATGCAAAGATCCAATCATTGGACCATAGACATGCATATTTAACTAGACAGGAAAGAACGCTCTCATCCAAGCCGAGCTGTGAAGCCTCGGACGTAAGCCTGTACTGCGCATGTTCAGCGCAAAACATCGGAGATCGCATTTAAATGAATGGGGTATATCAGATGTTTGAAGGCAAAATTAAACTTCCTTGAGGATATTTTTAACTTGATTAACGATCATTGCGTTTCATATGAAAAGAATATTGTGAAAATATGTTTCGTTTTTTAGGCAAATGTACACTACATCAATTTAAAAAATATATATTATCCCAAAACCTCCGGGCCAAAACAATCATAGTTTCACAAATTACATACACATAATTACATTTATGGCCACAAAAAATGGACTGATGAGGTTTTCTTTGATCATTAAATCATCTTGGTTTTCTACATTGAATTCAATGGGCAGCAAGCTCTTTTGCACTCAACATGCACAGTAGAGACTGTTTCCCGTCACTGTCTGCCTCCTACTACTCTCTCCAGTTCCAATGTACGCTCTATGGCTCCAACACACAGTTTCAGTTTCAACCAATCAGAGACTTACATTTGGTTCCCAGGATTGGAGTAGGCTTTATTATTACCAATTACTTTGCCTTGCACTTTGGTTTTCATTGTGAACCATGTCTGAGATGGGTAGATGAGTGCAGCATTTAGCTAGCTATTCAACATGGTGGGTAGGTCACCCTTGTATGGTCATTTGTAGTACTGTAGGGGTATGACATATTTTAAAACTGCAATTATTTTGTTGAATGAAGTAGAAAATGAGACTACTTTATGAAATATGAAGGGTAAGACATGCCCATGAATTATAGCAAAAAATATAATCATATATGCATGTAAATTATTGTATGAAAAGGGACCCGGAAGCAGGGGAGCCATGTAATTCTGTGGCCAGCGCAGTAGTGTTCTATAAACAACCCAAATAAAACAGGGCCTGCGGATCGGAAGAAGC
Source organism: Ilyophis sp. 1 JC-2022 (assembly GCA_022702515.1). Taxonomy (NCBI): domain Eukaryota; kingdom Metazoa; phylum Chordata; class Actinopteri; order Anguilliformes; family Synaphobranchidae; genus Ilyophis; species Ilyophis sp. 1 JC-2022. The sequence goes on from CM040394.1 coordinate 96,446,326, forward strand.
AACTGCACAACCCCATATATAACACAGACGCTACTGCTGGCTTCTATTAGTGCATCAAGAGAAAGGAATGCGCCGGAATCACATCAAACAAAATGTATGCTGTCATTGTTCCTACAGCAGACGGGCTTTGAACCAGCTCCTCGCATTCCTAGCCCCCCCCATAAATTGAGAAAAAAAAGGCGGGGCTTTGAGCAAATCAAGTCTTGCCTGTGCTACAAAAATAACTCAAAGGAGAAACGAGCCAGCCTTCAGCATATGAGGTCCACAGGAGACTGCTGGTTCATTATATGCTTGAGGCGGGGCTCTCGTACCGAGTGACCGGTCTCTGCTAATGGAGGATCCGTTCCCTCTCCATTTCAAAGCACGCAATGGCAGATTAATGAGTAGTCTAAATCATTTTAATAACTCTAAATCAATGATACTTCTGTATGAAGAAATGACTGTGCTGTAAAGATATATTGCATACTATTTTTAACCACCCACAAAAAATACTGCCTAGATCGCAATTTAACATGTACGTTATGGTGTGGTTTAAACTACTGTATAAACATCCCGTTCAGTGCTCAAGAGTAGCTATTAGCAGAGTGGTTATTTCCCTTTATCAGAATCCTTTCCGAAATGGGAGTGCACCTTACAGTCATGCTGATTGGTTGATCTGAGATATTGCCCCACCTTCTTCTGAATGGCTATGCCTTTTCCCGCATAATTAACATATTATTTAAAAATGCATTATATACACAGCAGTCAGCAGCGTCTTGATTTTGGTATTAATGTTCTTCAGAATCTTGGAATCAGCGATTATTTCAAAGAAGGCACAACGTGATATCAAAACAAGATCCAAGGACAATTAAGAGTGGTCCAAGAATACATTTGCAAGATATTTTTTTTACTTTGTTTTTTATTATTATTATTATTTTAATTATTTTTTTATTTGACTAATCTGCAGTTTGCAAAGATGTAATTAAATCACAGAGCATCTCACCATCAATGCAACTGGATAACTTACAAACATTCAATCATTACTCCAAAGAGCAGGCTATAACAACAGCATTCATGCCCCTTGTCCGTTGAAACAGTGATTTGTTATATACTTGTTTAACATCAGTCACAATTACATTTGTCTTTGCAATAGATGTAAACTTCAATTGTTACTTTCTTGGACTACTTAACACTTGAGGTGAGCTGCCATTTTGTACAAAATTGTAGTTCACAAGACGGGCTCACACAAACATGAGTCAAAAAAAGACACTTCATGTGCAGCTCAGCGCAGGCAGATTTGCGGGCACACGATCAACTAGCAAATAGGACCCTGACTGAAACCCTCACTCTGGGTGACTCTAATGGCTATTGTGCATCGCCCTGCAAGGCCGTCAGCCACAGCACCAACACGATCTATATTCAAAACCAGACCATGGTTTCCATCCATGCACTAGACCAGCACCTTAACACGATGAGACACTCAGCAGCCCAGCAGCACACAAAATGAACACCGTTTAGAATAACAAAGAATAAGTCCGAAACATGGATTGAATTTTTGGAAACAAAAATTGACTTTTTTAAGACACATCTTCTTTCATCTCTCCTGTATTGTGTGTAATTAGAAGAGCATTGTCCTTCCTCTCCAGTGACCGGTTGCTATATCTCCATATAAAGGTGTGACGCTAAGTAATGGGTGGGCCCCACGGCAAGCCCAGCCTGTTTGGTCATAGTCATGTGACTTGAAACATGTGGATGGCATTCATCTGTCATGGCGGCCCTGGCAGGCTTTTTACAGTATTTGGTTGCAAGTCTATTTATGAGCAAGATGACAACAACTTGTTATTTGGGACAGAGAATGAAATGTGTCAGACCTGTTTTAAATTTTGCAGGCACCCCCCTTTGAAATAAATATCCACAATTGTTTTATTGCGCGTCCGATTGCTCTCCCCCCCCCCAGATTAGAATGTTCCAGCTATTTCAGGACCGTGAGATTCTGTCTGCAGTCAATTTAGCCTAGCGCTTCTGAAATCTAAAAATAAGTGGATGAGGACTTTGTTTAAAAGTAACCATGGTTTCACAACATGCGGGAGAATGGGGGGTGGGGACTCCCCCGTTTCATGACATCGTCAAAAGCGGGACGAGTGGGGGCCCTGAAAGGGCCACGCAAAAGAGGAGCAGAGAAAGGAGCCCTCTGTCTAACTATAGCGGAATTTTACGGCCTGCTGAGACTGTCCTTGGGTGCCCAGGAACATGCAACGCTCTGCAGCAACTGCATGCGGCTCCTGCAGGTCGCGTTTCGCGGCAGCGCCGCGGATAGCGCTAAATATAGGGACAGCTGAGGGAGATCTTCCTGATTCACACCTACCAATGCGCCTGGGTCAAAGGGGGGAGGAAGGGGCCCGTTTGTGGAAACCATCCTGTCCGCGCGATCATTTCTCACCCAAAAAGCGCCGGGACGCTAATAAAGCCGTTCGCAAATACTAAGACGCTCGGTTTTGACAAGAGAGTGATTAGGAACACAGACAGACACACGCAGTTTGCCTACGCCAACATTAGAATGCCTAGTCATACAAAAAAGTAGTACAGGATAAGGATACGTAGCTACTACACTGAATACATACAGTGCATATACACATATATGCACACACACACATGCACATACAAACATACTGTGCAGAAATCCCTCTCCCCTTTCCACTGGAAATTGCAGAAATTGTGGCATAATCAGAATCATAATGCAATAAACACCAACATTTCCATCATCATCATCATCATCATCGTGCGTTTACCATTCACCAATTTAGTAATATTAAAATGAGTGTAACGGAAAACTTATCAGCTGTAAATACCATGTATATAATGGGTTCATTATAGATTACTGATATATACTGTACCAACAAAAGTAGAAAGAAATCTATGAACTACACATATAATTTTAATTTGTGATGTAAATACCTTTTGAAGTTACATGACTGACTACCAACAATAGATTGAACAATGTCCATTTTCACAAATAGATCACAATATTTCTGCTGAATGTAGAGTTGAAAACTTTTGTCAGAGCTCTAATACTGTAATTAGTATCAGTCTGTGCCTGCCGTGATGGTGCCAAACTGCACTGACTAAATGATGAATGACAACATGGTTTTCAGGATTTGGGATTTACATGGACCAGGATTTGTAAACATGTAGCAGGGATTTGGAAATAAGTGTACCAGTCAAAGGTAGTGCCAGACTGGTGCATTATCACAAATCAAATGAGTCTTCAATATTCCCTACAGAATGCAGATTAGCAAGAACAATCATAGAACCAAGAATTTTTCAGATTAAAAAAAAAATAAAACTTTCTTTCCTGTAAACAGAGGATAAATAAACAAAATAAATAAAACCAAGAACCTAACCTCCAATCAGAAGTATAAGCAAGCACATGCCTTATACAGAATCCCATTTATGGCTGTATTTACATTTCCAACAATTTTTTTAAAATGTGATTTTGGACACATCTCAGGACTCAGGACACAACACAAAGCTGCTGTCCGGCAATACCTCCAGAAGTATGCAATCAATCTCCTACATTAAAACCGTGCATGCCTTATAAATAATGCTTTCTAAATTCTCTCTCCCTTCTGCATACCTTCTGGCTCGCCCCACTCTATCCGCCCCCCTATCCGCCCCCCAATCCCCCCCCCCCCCCCAGCTTGATGAGAAACATTGTGCAGTGAGGCTTTGGAGCAAGCTCGTCCAAAGCCCACAGACGATGAAGAGACTTTGACCTACCCCCCACCATTCTATCCTCTTCCTCTTCCTCCAAACCGGGCCTGCTCCCTCTCTTACTGTGCTCTGTGGCAGACTGACTGCTGCTGTCCAGTTTATCTCCATTTCTCACAAGGCATCACAGAATAGCTCTTCAGACTTTCTTACTTATTCTCAATGCATGGTTCTTTTTTTCCACTTTAAATAATTGCTCCATAAGAAAATGCGTATATAAGGCCCCTGACAGTTTAGATGAAAGGAACACCAAACCAGAGCTTCACTTATAGATTTATTGATTGTATATCAGATTATTGGCGCTGCCTGAACTGGTGCATAACAGCCCACTACACTTTGCTTCCACAGGAGGCAGTAGAGCCAGAACAGCTGCTTCCCTCTTGCTGCAAGTCAGCTATTAGCATTGTTGCTGCTTCGACCATCTGGGTTCCATGGAGTTTTTTTCAAAGAAGCAGAACATTGTGTCCCAGAACACAGAATAATTCCACATCCTCCCAGGCAGCAGGTTGAGAAAAGGGCAGAGAAATGAACAGCAGTGCTGGAGACAGGGAGGGTGTCACCCCAAAACTCGAGAGAAAAGGGTGCTTGGAAACGTACAATAAGGATATTTACAACAAACTGCAACCCATGAAGTCAAGTCTAACTGCACATTGTATCAATCGACTTGCGTTTATCATACAAAATTGAATATTAATTGAAATTTAGTTACATGAAAGTATGCCATTCAACTCCATTATTAAATAATGTCCACACTCAAGAATAACACTGTCTGTAATATATTCCGTGTCTGGAAGGTGGCTAATGTGGTAGTATTTATAGTGTGTGTAACAGAAAAAGGTTTGTGCCTGTGGGGTTTTATCCCACAACTGTTGAGAGCTTTTTTAAGAGCCTGTTTCCAGGTTAGCAGCGGGATTGAGCTCTCCCTCGAAGAGGCAGAAAGACGAGCGTGTCATGCCGTCGGGGAGGCAGGGGCTGCAACCTGAGCTGTCGCAGCAGAAGAGCTGCAGCCTAGCGCGCGCACGGCGTAGATCTCACGCCATTTCTGCACATCCGTAACCGTCATTCTTATCTGCTGCAACAAAAACGACAACCGATGTTCCTTGCCATGACTCTCCAGGGTCAAACGATCCCGCGCAGAAAAACAAGAATGGATCTCGAAAACCAGACCTGTGTCACGTTTTTATCTGTACCTTCTTTTTTTTTGCTCCCAACACAGGGGGGTATATATTCAATTGGCACCCTAATCTGGCATGTCCAATTGTCTGCAACCGCAGCTGAATTCCATGCGTGAACCACCCTGCTGATACGCGAGAGCTGGGACATCCACGCTTCTCCTCTGAATCACGTGCCGTCCGACAGCCGCTTCTTTTCACGTCGTAGACTGCAGTTAAGCTCGCACAGGGCGGTGTTGGAAGAAGACCTTTCATATATGGTTTTGACATAGTCTTACCAGCACAATCAATCATCAGGCAGTGAGGCTCGCCCAAAAGCAACATGGAACCCTGTCCGACTGAACCCTACCATACCCTGGGTGGTGCAGTCAGCAACTGTGCAGTGCCCTGTGGAGCTACCGGCCACAGGCGGCACGAACAATGTCCTGCATTCGATCCGAAGCTATGAGGGTCATCCATGCGCCACTGCGTGGTATCTTATCCGAGTGAGCCATCCAGCGGCTCGTTTGTACCTTCTACCAATTAAATACAACCGATGGACGTCGAGAGCATGCAAAAACCACCTCTCGGGTTTAACTGTATGGTGACTTGGACATCCAATGCCAGGCCACATCTGTAAAGTTAAAGGTTTAATGAGGTGTTAGGCTGAAGAGGAGATGAACCCGAGGCGATGTCTGGGAGAGGCACCTATAAGACCCCCCCCCCCCTCCCAACTGCTGGCAGACAGACAAGTATCTAAGCCTTCTAGAAAGTTCCGCGCCGGGCGGACTGACTTCTTTCCTCAGCTGAAATGAATCCACCTCACCTCTGGCATTAAGTGGAACCCCTGTCCCCCTCCGGATTGGCCCAACCTCACATGGGGAGCCCCCTGCCAGGCCTGTATGTTCCCAGTGAGTGACTCAAATCATGGATGGGAAGCTGGCTGTCCTAGTGAACTGGGGAGGGGGGGTGCCTGGGTCCCCTTCTAGTGGAGCATGTGGACCCCATCCAGCAGCATGGAGCCCCGACGACATCGGCCGCCGTGTCCTCATCATACGCGCACCGGCCAAGAATCTCACGAAACCTTGCGGCAGATTACTCATAACCTTACGCAGCGTGTTTCGGGGGTGGCGGGGGGGGGGGGGGTGGGAGGGGTATGTACAGTATGTTTACTTTCTTTCAGAAGCAAGTTTGTTTATTTGCAATTTATAATTTATCAAATTTCTTGAATATACAAACACATATAGGATTCCTGCAACTTCATTGACCTCTCCTTAGGGGGGCAGCAGGAGACATGTTGTAAATAGAATTATATTATATTAAATGGCAAATGTTCATTCACACATATAATTTCCTTTTCTTTGCAGCGAGCACTGCCTCAGAGTATTTGCGCTCACGCTGCTCTCCACACAGCTGTCCAGGAGAGCGAGTGCCGCAGCTATATTTCTCGCTGATGAAAGCTGGTATCTTGTGGGCACCTTCCCATGATTAAAAATAGCATATGTCCGCATACTTGAAGTATAATTAAAGTGTATATGAGTATACTTCAAGCACACTTTATTTAGAACATCGCTTTGGCGTACACTTTTTATTTATGTAGCATTTACCCAGAAAAATGTAGACAAATTATACAATCCATTTATAAAGCTGGTATGGTGTTAGTCATCTAGATAAAAATGTACTACACAAGTTAGACAATCATTACAATGTAATAACACAAGTAAATTTGTGCTGAGTAAGGTACAATCAAAAGTAGTTGTGTTAAGTCTCTCTCTCGCTCTCTCACACAAACAAGTCACTGCAACACTATCCTTCTGGTAATCAGTGTTCATTTTTAATTGTCCAGGTGCATCCTGGGTCGTGACTAGCAGTGCGATGAGTCAGCATGCATTTTTAGTCTTACTAAGATGGTGACACCGTTCTGACATTTGAGATCATTAACAAGAATTTGTTGCCTGCTCCTGATCTGTGACTCTAACACACTCGTTTATACTGAGTGACTCTAACCCGCTCGTTTATACTGAGTGACTCTAACCCGCTCGTTTATACTGAGTGACTCTAACCCACTCGTTTATACTGAGTGACTCTAACCCGCTCGTTTATACTGAGTGACTCTAACCCACTCGTTTATACTGAGTGACTCCAACCCACTCGTTTATACTGAGTGACTCCAACCCACTCGTTTATACTGAGTGACTCTAACCCACTCGTTTATACTGAGTGACTCCAACCCACTCGTTTATACTGAGTGACTCTAACCCACTCGTTTATACTGAGTGACTCTAACCCACTCGTTTATACTGAGTGACTCTAACCCACTCGTTTATACTGAGTTACTCCAACCCACTCGTTTATACCGAGTGACTCCAACCCACTCGTTTATACTGAGTGACTCTAACCCACTCGTTTATACTGAGTGACTCTAACCCACTCGTTTATACTGAGTGACTCTAACCCGCTAATTTATACTGAGTGACTCTAACCCACTCGTTTATACTGAGTGACTCTAACCCACTCGTTTATACTGAGTTACTCCAACCCACTCGTTTATACTGAGTGACTCCAACCCACTCGTTTATACTGAGTGACTCTAACCCACTCGTTTATACCGAGTGACTCTAACCCGCTCGTTTATACTGAGTGACTCTAACCAGCTCGTTTATACTGAGTGACTCTAACCCACTCGTTTATACTGAGTGACTCTAACCCACTCGTTTATACTGAGTTACTCCAACCCACTCGTTTATACTGAGTGACTCCAACCCACTCGTTTATACTGAGTGACTCTAACACACTCGTTTATACTGAGTGCCTCCAACCCACTCGTTTATACTGAGTGACTCTAACCCACTCGTTTATACTGAGTGACTCTAACCCACTCGTTTATACCGAGTGACTCTAACCCACTCGTTTATACTGAGTGACTCTAACCCACTCGTTTATACAGAGTGACTCTAACCCACTCGTTTATACCGAGTGACTCGAACCCACTCGTTTATACTGAGTGACTCTAACTCACTCGTTTATACTGAGTGACTCTAACCCACTCGTTTATACTGAGTGACTCTAACCCACTCGTTTATACTGAGTGACTAACCCACTCATTTATAAATTAAGATAAATTTGTTTACTTGCATTTATATGCAGGACACCAAGTACATGGTAAAATGCCCAGTGTTAATTCAACTCCAAAGAGTTTATACGAGTCTAAACAGAATCAAATACTCCATCACGGTTAAATATATTCTATCAGAGTAATTTACTCTATCAGACTAAAATGTGCTCGATCAGACTAAAATATGCTCGGTGAGACTGAAAAGTACCTTTCGCTATATAAATAAAAATAAACAAATAATTTATGTTATGGTGTGATCGCACAAGCAGGAGTGAAGCCGCCTAAAATAAGGGTGTGTAATGTCAGCGCCTGGGTGAAATTAGCAGGGTGAGGGGGGGTTCCCGGAAACCACAGTCAATTTGGCCTGGCTCCGCCCCCCCCCACTGTCCCTGCTTATGCTAGTAGTGTCCATCCAGCATTCACACAGCACACAGAAGATCTGAGACGTGAAACTGTCACTACTGTCATACCTAAATAATGGGAATCAGGTACAATACCAAATCAATATTTTTTATATTTGGGTAAATACCGAGTACGGGGGCTGAGTCAGTCACTCACAGGTCCGTGAGAGGCCAGGTGGGCAAAATGAGATTAAGGCGGAGTGGCTGGGCGGGTAGAGTCAGCAATGATTTAATCACAGAAGATCTGACTGCAGTCATTGGCAAATTAAACAAAAACACACCCCATAAATACTCAGCATTGCATCAGCAAGGCGGGTCATTTACCTCTGGCCAGAGAGTAATCTAAACACGATAAAAGCATGCATGTGGACCTCCCCTTCCAATTCGCAATTTGCTTGGGTAATTAACGGCATTCAAGTTTGTGTCTGAGCGGTGACTTTGACCACAGCCACAACCACGGTCACTAACATGACCGCGACGCTGCCATGGATCCTCAAACTAAAATTCTGTTCGTCATCCCCAGAGGTTGGATGTTTGGGCTGCGCCGGTGAATCTGGGACATCTCCGTTTGTCGGTGGATCGGGGGAGGGGGGACACATTCGCGATGCTGTAGTTTGTGCGGCGAAGACAACTGCTCGCAGCATTCGGGCGCTTCTTTTTTGGCTCTGATTTGGGTTTGAAAAAAAAGAGCATGGGCGAAAAAAAGACGATCGCGCCGCTGGAGGTCGATCTAGGAATAGTACAGAATCGGTAAGAATAGAACTGCCACTGTTTCAGTGTTCTTCTTTCTTCTCAATGGGGGGGGATGGGGGGGTTCAGGCTAGGTCTTGCCGAATTACTTCCATTTCCTGTTTCTGTAAAGTGTCTTTGTTACAGTGTCTCTGTAAAAAGTGTATTAATTGAACTGAAGAATTTTTAAGAAGTCTAGACTCATGTACTTTCTGATGCTATTTGACAAATATCTGAAAATACTACTTGTCAACATAGAAATCTCACTAAGCAGCATCCAAACTTCTTTACTTTTTTTCTCTGAAATAAACAGACACCATTTGATGATTTCAATGTCACATCAACCACGACAAGCGACAAGCGACATCCAGCATCTTTTACACATTTTTGTTTTTGGTCCAGACCTGTAATTCAAGTCAAGGCCATTGTGAAGGCAAAACATTTTGGGCCTGATTTACTAAGACCTTTAGCGGGTGCAAAACCTTTTCGCGCGTGCAAAACTAATAACACAACCAATGATTGGTGGAAAACAATACCGTGACCAATCATTGGTCATGTTATTTGTTTTGTGTGTGTTAAAAGGTTTTGCACACGCTAAAGATCCTAGTAAATCAAGCCCTTGTGTGCTTAGATATGGCACAATTTTTACAGTATTTTGCCATCTGTGTATCATTCCCTTTTATTAATTTGTTTTATTGCAGATTATCCCCCATATTTGATAGCCAATGATAAAGCTGTACAGCTGAGAATTTCTTGCTACACAACCCCGTCTGCTGGCCTTCTCCAAAACATGGCTCCTTTTGCTCCTGACCGTAACTCCAGCGCTACGCGGGACCACTGTGTGCGATGATTCTCCCCGCCAAGACCCACCCAACCTCCCTCAAAGCACCGGCCATACTCTGATCTGGCAAGACCCGGGCGCGAACCCAGGCCCTCTGTGTGCAACTGCATTGACTCAAAGACCAAAGCCTTGGCACCATCATTGCCTTTTATTAAGTAGAGCCATAAACCCTTGATAAATAAAAAGTGCAAATACCAGACATCTACGAGACTCTTCCCTATACAAATTTGTCTAATCATAATGCGCAAATTATTCTGTACGTGGCGCAAAGAAACAAAAACCATCAAACAGAAATCCAACTTGTACAGGATTTGCGTTGTAAAGCAGCAAAAGGAAAATTAACCCTTGAGGCGCCTGGGGAGAGAGAGATGAGCTCCAGACATCTGGTCCCAGGACCATGTGTCCTTGTTGAGTCTGTTGCCTGGCAACTGTGTTCAGTTTGGAAAAACAAAGTGGTTGCAACAGCACATTCAGAAAGAATGCCCCAGACAAGGCAGGCATAGTCCCTGGCTTATTGGGCAAAACACAATTGTGTTTGTGATGTTTTGTGTCACCGCACAACAATCAGCACCAATACCTGCCTGTAGAGTGTGTGTGTGTGTGTCCTTAGTGTATCTGTGTAGCTATTTATAGACAGTTGTTGTAATACTGTCAATTTCACATATGATTCATCATGATTTACCAAAGTGTTTTATTTAACTTGTTTTTGAGGACAATTTCACTTGACCAATCAGAGGGCGGTGTCTCTGTCGGTGCAGTGACAGGTCGAACGACAGAGCCATCCGAGTGAATGATTCTGAAAGGGGCGTGGCCAATTCGGTTGAAATGTAGAAAGGCTTTTCAGGGAAGGAACTCTTTTGGGGGCAAATTCTGAGTGAAATAGTTTGAATCGTTGAATCAGGCTCACTGCCCGTGTTGATGTGAAGCAAATGGCCATGCGATGTGCACGGTGGAAAATGAATAACAGGCCGTGAGAGCGCAGTAAAAGGCAGTTATACAGAGTTACACAACACAGACTTTTCTGGGGAGTCATTATGAATGAATGTCTGAATTTCGATATGTTCTGTGTGCGTTTGTGTGTGTGTGCGTTTTCTGTGTGTGCGTTTGTGTGTGTGTGTACACATGAGTGTGCACGTAGGCATGTGCATATGAGTACTTATTTGTGTGTGTGCGCGCTTATGCATGCATGCATGCGTGTATACATGTGGGAGTGAGTATGTGTATGCATGCCTGTGTGTGTGTGTATGTGTACGCAAGTGTGCAAGTGTGTATGTGCGTGTGTGTGTGTGTATACGTGTCAACGTGCTGATTAAGATAAACCTCCAGGATCAGGCTTCTCCCGAAAAGCTAATTCAATTGAAGTTGGTTTAATTTAATTAAGGAGAGAGAGAGAGAGAGTTTGAGGACATTCCATCTGCAGAGGGAAGTTGTAGCGAAGGCCTTTTAAGAGCACTGGTACAGGAAACTTCAGGGGAATGGGGGCCCCGGATTTAGCGAGTGTCTGATGACAGCAGAGTTCTACTCCGTAAACCTTTTCCCCCTGTTAAATTCTCCAACCACACTGGTGTATTCAATTCAGGGGGTCTTTCAGTGACCAACCATTGTCACCACTAAACGAATGCAGCATTCGTATTGAACAGTTGTTGCAGTTCAAGTCGAAATTAAGGGTAACGCCCCTTTCTTTCCACACCCCGACCGTGGCCCTGGTGGCCGGAGCGGCTGTGGGGAGCTCTGGGACACCGGCCCGCGGATGGTGACAGGTGCCAGGGTTTTGGAAGTCCCTCCTGGGGACAGAAATAGTCTCACAATGGGTCAGGGGATGGAAAGAGGAGGGGTGAGTAAATTCCTCTCCTATTTTAAGGCCGAAGAATCAGCCGGCCTGTAGCTCCAGTAACGTCCCATAGGAACCGGTGGCTGTGACAGGCCTCCCATTGTGACTACATCTCACATATTTATACATCACATATACACACACACACACATATTCTCATTTACACATGCACACACACACACACACATATTCTCATATACACATGCACACACACACACACATATTCTCATATACACATGCACACACACACACACACACACACACACATATTCTCATATACACATGCACACACACTCAAAATCTCTCCCTCTCTTCCCCTCCCTCCCTCAATGGCAGGGCCGAATTAAGACTCTATAGTGCCCCATGGGCATCAGCACCCAAAAAGCCCCTCCCTGTGTGTAGGCCCCATAGCTACTAGAAACTGTTGCTGTGGATTTCAACATAGCCTACACAAAAAAATCTAAATGTTATTACCGGAAAAATAATCAAAGTAAGACCTATAGGGACAATGCATTTTCTGTACAAAATCTGAACACAGTGCCTAACAGGAAAGAGACATCAATAGAAAAATATTACAACAATTAATATTGTATCCAACACTCAATCCAATAAATTATAGCAATAACTGGTGAATCCATCGGTTAGCAACTGTCGAAAATATAGAAATCACATTGTAACTATCAAGCAGGATGATATCCTACATCTGAACAGAGTGCAGGGCACTACAACATATTGACCCATGTGGGGGGTGAACAAAGCTGAGTGGTAATAAAATATTGCCTCAAGTCCAGCTATCCTTAGTTTCTTTTGATCATTTCGTCAAGCTTTCGCTTCGGAAAGCAAGTTTCCTCGCAAACCTGGGCCATTACGAGGACCCGTCAGTTATAGCTATGAACCTGCATTTGTATGTAGACTACATTATGAAATTTAAAACAGAGAGGCTACGTTACAGTGTATTACATTTCATGGTAATGTGGGGAAAATAACTGCTTTATTTTCTTAAGTAGCCTAAAGAAAGCTAAACTAAGTATATACAACCAATGCTGACTGTATTTACTGTGTTCGTCCAGTCACTGCACATAACTCATAAATTCTTCCAGGTAATGGTTAATCAAATCAAATAAGTTGTAGGCTAGTGTCATCTTTAGTCCAATTCTTTGCTAAAGTCAGAGTTTAACGTTACTTTTCTCTAATGTTGCACCGTTTTCACTCTTCTGCTCCACAGTTTTCATTCATTGAGTGAAAAATAACGTATTTGAAGTGGTTTTCACAAATATGAATCTGGACACAATCCGTAGGATACTTGAAGTTAAAATGTTACATACATTCTGGAAAAAACATCTGTATTAACGTTAACTAGCTACAATGGCTAAGATATAACATATAGCCTATAATAAGGAAAATATCAGCTCATAATGTCAGCTATCACTCTCAGCGTAAACAAGAGAAGCTGTCAGTGGAAGTGAGCAGCAGGGCCATAACATGGCATAACTGTTCGTAGCCTATCGTGCACAGCTGGGTAAGTAACTAGCTACCGTTACCAAACAATTTAATTGAACATAATTTTTATATTTATTCTTTACCTAACCTATGTGATATGAACAATTGATTTGCTAATTTTTGCTCTCTCTGCGCACCGGCTATTTTGAAATAGCCTTGCCTACAGATAACTAAAACGAAGAATTACAATCCTCATAGAAATTACATTACATTACATTACAGGCATTTAGCAGATGCTCTTTTCCAGAGCGACTTACACAACTTATTATTACATGTATCCATTCATACCACTGGATATATACTGAAGCAATTCAGGTTAAGTACCTTGCTCAAGGGTACAACGATAGTGTCCTACCTGGCAATCGAACCTGCAATCTTTCGGTTACAAGTTCAGTTCTTTAACCATTATACTACACTGCCGCCCTAGAAGTTAATTTCTAAATGGAAGCTTTGTGGAGTCCGTAGTGGTTAGCAACAATTGCTAGGCACAGGAGCGCTCTGATTAGTGGTTCAGCTAGCCAGTGATTTGTGTTGGGGAAGGGGGAAAAAAAAAAGACGTCAGATGCTTGGTGCCCCTGGGCACATGCCCAATTGCCCATATGGTAGATCCGGCCCTGCTCAGCGGCTTTTACTCAGTATGTGCTGTGGAAGAACTTGAGCCACAATGGCTCCCTGCTCTGTTCCTCAGTGGTTTCCACTCAGTACCCTGTTCCAATGTGCTGTGGAAGAACTTGAGCCACAATGGCTCCCTGCGCTGTTCCTGAGCCGTTTCCACTCACTAGCCCTGTCTGACTGGGTGCTGCATCGTAACACTGCCACCAGGAGCCAAAAAGTTGGCCGATTTCATCGCGTTTTATCTGGCATCATAGATCAGAAACTCCGTAGGGAGGCCAAACGGGGAACTCTAACTAACACACCTTTTCTGCACCAAGAAAGATCCTTACCTGGATTCCTTAACGGGGACTTGAAATAAGGACAACTGGAATGCCCAAAGCTCAAAAATACAACACATTTATTGAAACGGGGTGAGTGACGTTTCGACGTCTGGAACATCTACCCAACAGAAAGGCAAAGGCGCCTCTGCACTCTCAGATAAAAACTCAAAAACGTAAATGAATGAAAGGAACTTCCCAGCTGGGAGCAGGAAGCAGTGCGAGTGTATTGCATCCCTCCTGATAAACCATCTCAAGGAAAATGATAGCAAGAGTGAAAACAAGTCAATTAAAGGGAAAAAGCAACCAAGGAAAGAAAGGGGGGAGGGGAGAAAGAGAGAAAGAAAGAAAGAAAGGAGGGGTGGGTCATCTTTAAAATCAGCCCCAAACAAGGAAAGGGTAGAAAACTGCGGTAGTGAGAGAGACGATAGGATGCTGCCTCTGGGCCTGTGACTGACAGACTGACACCCGCTCTACCAGGTGTGTTTTCACCTGGCCCTCAGGGTAACACCCCCCCCCCCCCCAAAAAAAATACAGTTTAGCTCAGCGCCTGTTGTGACAGCTGAGGTACCCCTGGGGAGGCAAATCACAGCTGACCCTGCCCCTCCAAGAATGCCCTGTCCTGTGTGTGACCCTTCACCTTTGGAGTACATGTACAGTATATCTAACATTCTTTCCCATTCATGATTTTGGTGAGAGTCGCTTTGTTAGAGGGTAAAAAACTTTTTGCAGTCTTAACGCTAAAAATATTTTATGCCACATTACGAGGCTTTTTCCACCTAAGGGTGAGAAGAAAAAGTCTTCTTGACATCCTAAATAACATGCCATTCCTGCACGGACTCACCCTTTTACCGTTTCGTCATTCGACTGAGCAGCGAGAGTCAAGCTCTGTGCCCCTCATCCACACAATCGCTGTTCTCCGCTCTCCCGAATCAATTGCAGAGGCTGCTACAATTAGCGCTGGAACTGAATACAATTGGCCATTCAAAACTGGGGGGTTAAAGAGGAAAAATTGTATGGCAGCACCTTCAACTGGAAGATGACTGGACCCCCCAGGGAGACCCCCCAGGGTACCCAACCCACCCTCCGAACATGGAAACTGCATTCACTTAATAAGTTTGATTAATGCAATGATTATATTGTATGTCTTTATTTGATATGTTTGTTTGTGTATTGTGGGTCTGCCCCACTGTCTATGACTTTTTTTTTGTTGCTGGTGGCAACAACTGAAGTTCCCTAACAGGAAAATAAAAGTTATTCTATTCTATTCTATGCCTCAATCACAGATAACTCCACACTAAGTGATGTCACAATGCTTACACTATCGCACTAGGACTTACACAGGAATGTACAGCGGATTATCCGGGAGATCCTAAAAAAACCCGCTCAGCGCTCGTACAGGAACTCGGGGGTTAACTTTCAGGGGGAGGGGGGTGAGATAGAAAGACCCCTTAAATGCAGGGATTAACCAACCTTTCAACCCCTCCTCTACTTCGGCTGTCCCTCTACTCCTGCCGTTCCATACAAATACGGTGCTTCACTTTAAATTAGTGGGCATGTTCTGGTGCTGACCAATCAAGCACTGCTACAGTGGTCATCAGGGTGAGGGAGCAGGGATACTGTAATATGGCCCTCGAGGCCAGAAGTACCTCATTTTCATTCTTCCCTCAAATCAGGACTGATTCAATTCTGGGACACCAGGGGCCTGATTTGCTAAGGCCTATCGGGTGTGCAAAACTAATAACACAACCAATGATTGGTGCAAAACAAATACCCTGACCAATCATTGGTCATGTTATTGGTTTTGCGTGCTCCAAAATGTTTTGCACATGCTAAAGGTCTTAATAAATCAGGCCCCAGGTGAGTTCAATCTCTGGCCAATCAGTGGCTTTAATCGATCAATTAACGGTCATGTAGAAAAGAAAACCAGCTGTACTACTGGCCTTGAGGGCGCAGATTTGAGTGCAAATCGTGAAAAAACCCATATTTTTAATGTCAATTTCTCCTGCTCACACCCTGCCCATGACCGGCACAATGGGGGGAAAAGAGGATAACCAGCTGGTAGAACAGAACCTCTTCAGAATCACTTCAAACCAGTATGCAACATGTACAGGTCCAAAGAAAGCAATGGTAGAAAAACGAATAGATATCCATTGGTTTTGAGATTTTGTATGAACAAATTAAATAACTGTATATGGTTAAAACGACAACACACAGACAACACACACGCCGTGATTTTTAACCAGTACACCAGCGCAGTCACTCTGATTTTCCACACAACCAGTCTCAGTCAAGACCAAGCCTTTTTCCAGTCACAGTTACAATCACAGTTAGTCGCAAAACAGAGGCTAGACCTCAGTGAGCATGCCCAAGATAAACCAATCCGATCTGCATCACCGAAAAGAAGAACCCAGCGAGAGGACGAGCACACCACATCTGCTCGAGTCGTGGGTTCAGTGAGCATCGTTTGTATTGCATAATTCAACAATGATATTTACGGTGAATTGTCTTTGCACCCGAAAACCTCAGAACTCGAACACCTCACTGAAGACATCCACTAAATCTTCCTCTGCACCCGTCTGTGGCCACCAGTGCTTTGCTGAGAGCGGCTGCTTAGAGCTCAACCTGCCGTACGCTGGTAGCTAAGCTAACAGGCTTACCCTCGCTCTCAGTCGCGCTGAATGAGTTTGTGATGTCGGAAAGTGCAGCCGCAGAAATACGAAAACACTAATCGAGGGACACAGTGGTGAGCGCCTTTGCATTCTGTGTATAAATCGGACAAACTTGACCCCGTTAAGAGTACGGTTTGCTCTAGGGTGGGACTATGACCAGAGAATCGTCTTATATCGACACGTCCGTATCATTCCAAATGAAAACACAAGCGTGCGCGTACGGACGTGAACGCACACACGCGCACATTCACACTCAGCAGTTCCATCAAAAACAGCACTCGAATATCATACAGGAAATACACAGCATTGCGCTTTGCAAAAAAAACCGCACCCATAGCAGCTACAGTAAATAAAAACCGCACACTGGTGTCAGGTAGCAAGCGCTACCACTGATAGATACACAATGTGCGGGCTGAGAAGAGCAGACGTACTGTATGGATAAAAACCAACAGATGTGCCAAGACTGATAGACCAGGCTTGGCCAGTGGACCCTCCTGTTGCGATAATGGATGCCCTTATAAGGCTGGTGGCTGGGAATAAATTGTGATTGTGACAGTGCTGGCCGGGAGCAGCTGTGCTCTGTTTCTAAAGGGTAGGGGCTGGGGGGCTGGGGAGCTGGGGGGGGTGACGGTTGGGGAGCTGGGGGGGGGGGGATGACGGTTGAGGTGCTGAGGGTAAGGGGGAGGGGGTTGTTGGGGCATGCACAGTGGTCAACGGTGTCAGGTTACAGTTCGCTTTCCAATCTTAGACACCTGACGGCAGCTCTGGATAGGAAGGACCAGGCGCCGGTGCTGAAAGGATCCCAAGGACGGACAAGGGTAACTCCTCCCACTGCCAGAGTATGACAGAGAGAATGGGAAAAAAGACCTCTTCCGCTTTTCGGAAGAGGCCAACAAATCAGGCAACAATATAATCGTTGGAAGATGCCCAAATCAAATTTTACTGAACGGCACGCATTCCAAACGCAAGACACATTCCAGCATTGAACCGGAATTTTTTCCTTCACAATCCTATGAATCGAGTGCACAAAGCGTGACTGAGCTGGGGCCCTTCAAGTTATTGGCGCACCTCTCTAGCATGAAGTAGCTAAGAAATTAAAGGTCTGAAACTGCCATCAGTTAACAGAGCTGGTCAAAAATCACAGAACAGCCAACAAGCTTGAGGATATCTCTGAAAATAAGGCCACCACTTTTGCGATCCCTTCGTTGGAAGAGAGGCATACAGATGGAGAGAAGGACAAGAAGGACAAGAAAGACAAGACTCTACTCTGAGCCCTCGGTTATGGTCTCTAACCATGGTGGGGGGTTGTTCAGCAGCTGGTGATATGCTTCGGCACAGCTTACATTCGCCCTCCACGCCAAAAACATCTGATATTGTAAAGCCCACAGAGAAAGAGAGGGAGACCGTGTGTGTGTGTGTGCTAACTCAGAAAGGAATACGTGTGCACGCTTTAAAAATAAAAAAAGGCCAGATTACAACGTGTGTACCTGCACTTTAAATAAAGGCAAGTGGGCGCAGGGGGGCACATGAATATTTCGGGCTCGTACCCAGCAGCCGGCCATCTTGCTTTATGCCCTGGATTTTAAATAGCGCTGCGGCGTGGAGCTGCGGAACCTGCCTACTGCAGGAGTCAGTGTGACCGCTACAGCCAGCCCAGCCCAGCCCAAAGACCTCCCCTCCAACACCGCCCTGCTCGCTCCCTGTTTTCCCCCCTGTAACTCCACAAAATCACACCCACTGGGTGACTCATTATTAAGGGTCACTGTCACAAGCACACCCTCGTTTCAGAAAAAATGGATTTTGGCGACAACGAGAATTCGTAAAACGACAAAAAAAGGCACCGCAGCTATTGTGCTAATTCTGCCCACAAAACAAGCATGAAAGAGGAGCCCCGGTTCTCCCCTGGCCTTGCCCTGCGTCATCGATCTCTTCGAACAGGAAGTGACTTTTCAGCCCGAGAAATCAAGGGGTGCCCTCTCCAGCACACACAAACGCAGAACATACCCTCCACTTCCCCGTGAATGCGTTTGCCCCAGACGTGCGCAAACACACCAACGCACACACACGAGGCGTGTGTGTAAAATAAAGATGACAAGATTTTAAAAATCAGTGCTACACCGTACTCACCTGTTATGGCCGAGACCAGCAGAGACAGAAAGCAACAGATTGAGATTATACCCTTCATTTTGGCAGCCAGGAGAACTCTGACAGTCAGAGTGGCTATATATACCAGGTGGAAAAGGTCAAAGGGCACGGAAGTTGGGCAGGGCTTTGGAGGGGGGCGAGGAGGAGGGTGGTGGGCGCGGCACTGGCTCCGCGGTGGTGGTGGGGGGGCTGGTCGGGGGTTGTGAGGGGCAGCTCTGTAGCAGCTCTGTCGCTATGACGCCAAAGTGTCCAGAGCAGCTGTCTGTTCCTTTTAGAGACGGGGGCCGGAAGCGCTGACGTCAGACGCGGAAGGAGAGGAACTGCTTTACGTTTAAAACAGAAACAAGCATCGGCTGGGATTCAATCAAAATTTGGCCTTAATGTTGACTCACAATTAAAAGCAAGAAAAAGTTTTGTTTTTCCTTCAAAAACAGTTTGGCGAGTTTGGCGATCACAAAATCTGAGCTGGCAAAAAAAAAGTGTAGCGCTCATCTTTTCCTTAGCTTTCATTTACTGTTGGAATTATCTCAAGTGTGCACTTCATGATCAATCAAGGGGCCACATAAGGAAAGACCGTCAAAATATCCTGCCCTAGATTAGAATTTAATCATCTTTTACGGTGTTGTCCTAATCCCTTCACAATAGTGTCCCTTTGGCCGTGTTTCTGTCAGGACACGGAGATCCCAAACATTAATGTGCTTCTCACATTGGGTTGAGCAAGACCTCCATATAAAACGCAGGTCTAGTGTGAAGTGTTGTAATTGTGAGTTGCTATGAGGTTTCTTAACAACAAACATGCTCAACAAGTGACAATTATATATAGATGATATTTCTACAGCCCTGTATGAACTATGAAGAATAAAGTGATAGACACATTTTATAGGTGAAAGGATGAATGCCACCATTTTGTGTCTAATGGGATTTCTGGTGAAAATCTGTCCAATGAAATGCACTTTAATTTAGTCACAGGCGCTGAAACTCTTGTCCGATTTCAAAATGGAGAACATAAAAAAATGACTGATAAAAAATGGCATGATGCATAAATGTCTACCAAATAATAATTGTGTGTGTGTGTGTGAGTGAGTGTGTGTGAGTGTGTAAAACAGTTGACGGGGCAGGGTGGATTTTTGCCCCCCACCCCCATGCTAACGGTCACCAATCCACTGAAAGGTGCAGGTACATCATTACACAGAGTAACAATAAAACAAATCAAAATTAAACATAATCCCAGCAGTTACCAGGGCCTTCACTATCAGGGGCCATCTCACGCATAGCCCAGTCCACATAGGGTCAGTTTCAAATGACACCAAATCAAAATGTACCTACATGGAGGTGTCGTCTCACAGAAAGAAAGTACCAAATCCTGGCCGAGGGCCCGTCTGTATGGAGTTTGCATGTTCTCCCTGTGTGTCCGTGTGGGCTTCCTCTGGGTACTCCAGTTTCCTCCCACAATCCAACGACATGCACCCAATGTCTGTTGGGATAGGTTCCTGCCCCCCGCGAGTCTGACCAGCAGAAAATGGATGGATGGATGGATGGATGGATGGATGGGAGGAACCATCCTCCTTTTTTTGGCTCAGAGCGCTGTTGGGTGAGATAAGGTCAGGTCACAGTTAGTGGCCAGGGAGATAGTAAAAGATCAAGGCTGCATTAAAATATTTCAAATTTGACCTAGTTTATTTACCATTCTTCCTTTACACGATTAATTCTGAACACGTCATGAAAGGAGAGGACAAAACAGAGGAGAGGTTTTCTCCTTCATTCCTGCCATTTTGGGGTGACATCATTCAGGAGTGACATCGAAACACACCCCCCAGCCATATGCTCCAAACCCATCTGATCTGAAAGTGCGATCAGGCAGGTAGTTTGTGTCTAGGTAGTTTGACGGACACATCAGCACCGCTGCCTCCGCCTCCGTACCCCACGTTGCCATGACGCCTGCCTCTTTGAGGGGCCCTCTCTGGGGTATGTCCGGAATCAGTTGCTAAATTTAACCACAGTGGTTAACCTTTAACCCCCAAACAGATCTTCATGGATGGGAGTCAGAATAGGGAATCCCACAGAGGACTCAGTGCACAATAAACTTTTCCCGAATCTTCAATCGCACAAATGACATTTTCATGACCTCAAAATACCACCAAGGAAGCACATGCCAACACAATGCAGTGAAAAGAGGATATGGACAGACGGACACGCGCACACACATTATTATTATTGTTGTTAAAGTATGTTGAATTCGAAAGAGAGAGACACAGATGGAGAGATTGAGAGAGGGAAGGAGGGAAAGCGTGTAAAAGAGGGAGGGTGTAAGACAGAGAAAGAAGGAGAGAGAGATAAGATGACATCCTAAACTCATGTACGTTATATATTGCGTTAGAGTGCGATAGGATGAGAAATTATACATATGGACCAATAAATCAACACGGAAACTAAGAATATCAACACCTATCAAAAGAACTGAATTCTTCACTCAAGGGTGTGGACTGAGACAGGGCTGCAGTCTGAGTCCAACATGCTTCAACCTAGTCCTGCTGTACCCCACAGAAAAAGGGCTTCAGTGGAGCCTGGATCTGTTGGAGCAGCACTGCCAAACCTGGGCCCTGACAGTGAAGATGAACCAGAGTCATGATATTCCAGAAGAAAGCTAGATCTCAGGCAAATAAGTTCCAACTTACTTCTAGAAACAGCACCCTTGAACATACCACAAATCACACCTCTGATTTTCAGGGCGTTGGGGAGGTTTGACCTGGCAGTGAATGCATTGAAAGAGAAGGAGGAGGCTCTACATAAAAATTTGGATAAAAATACTTCAAAGTGTAATGAAACCAATTGCTCTTTCTGGTAGTGAAGTGTGGGGTTCCATTACCAACCAGGATTACACCAAATGGGAAAAACACCCTACTGAATTCCTGCATGTAGAATTTTCCAAACAACGCATGCACGGCAGAATTGGGTTTTTATCCAATAATTATGAATACACAAAAATGGGCATTCAAATTATGGGCTCATTTAAGAGAAAGTAATCCAAACTCACTCCACCAAAAAGCCCTGTTATACCAACAGCAGAACATAGAAAACTTGTCCAGCCAGTCCTGAAGCTCACCGAACAGAGCAACACCATTATCAGTCAGCACCTCAAGAACACCTCCAACCAAATTAAACACCTCAAAAACTATTATTTGGACCATTGGGATACAATTAATTAAACTAAACAAATTGAAACAAATTGGAATGCTACCGAGCCCTAAACAGACAATCAAAATCGGCAGAATATCTAATCACCATTAAAAATACGAAACCAAGGGATATCCTGACCAACTATCATGAGTGATTGATCTGGGCTGGCAAAAGCCAACCTGGTTAGCCAGGGAGGACAGGCTGTGTGATCAGTGCATAAGTAAAGAGGTTAAGACAGATTCGATTTCTTGTACATTGTAGATATTACGATCTAGAAAAGGAAATATTCTGTAAAAATACAAACATTGTTATCCCCAACTTCCAATTTGAGTATAAGAAAAAATTATCTGTAAGGGCCTACAGCCCCACAAGCAGCCAGCTATGTAGCAACATTACACAATGAGACAGGACACTCTCTGCATCAAATATCTATATTTTAAATGCTAATTTATTTACAATTATTTTGTTAACCCGTTTAAAAAATTTCATCATTTCACTTAACCGTTACTCATTACATATTAGACTACAGGTAATATATTTTTTTCCATGTTCTTCATACCTTAACTTAATGTTAATCAATGGAGTTTTTAACCATGTCAATACATTTATTCTTAATGTCTTTTGAGAGTAGTCATACATGCTGCAAGTTGTGTATACGATTTCCACATTGTTACTTGTTGCTTTGGCAACATGATTATGGTTGTCCTGCCACTAAAGGAAATTGAAAATTGATAGAGTCATCAGCCAAGTGTCAGCTGCTGTAGTCACGGCGGTATTTACACACTCGCAGGCCCCGTACACCGCTCCGATCGCTTAATATAGCGCCCAGCCTCGGGCCACCGCACAGCTGACATCAGTTTGTTCTTCTGGAGGGAACCTGGGGGGGGGGGGGGGGGTGCAGCCAATGAGAGGATGACACTTGCGAGCAGACCGGTATCATGACACTGAGGCGAGCAACAGAGGGAATTTCAAATGGAGAGAGCTAAAGCACAATCTACTGCGTCCCGTTTCCTGAGAACTAGCATACTGTATACTGCTGACGGCGCACCGTTTAGTGACATTCAGTATGCAAAAAATATCCTGCAAACCATTATCAGCAAAAAAAGCAGAAATAAGTAGGCTATATCATCTTGGGATATTAAGAACACACACTCGCATACTTAAAAAAAATTTAAAAAAATAAATAAATAAAAAGTATACTCAACTGCCACACTCAATAGTAGGCAAGCAATCCAATTCGGACACGGCCCAGGAGAGGGCATATGGTTGAACACAGGAAGGGAGACATACCTGGCATTTTTATACGAAACTTTCACAAACAGTATCCAAGTGAATAACAGCCCAGACCCACAGTAGTGCCAGTCACCAGTCATATCAAACCTGCCTTATCTCAGCCATTGAAATGGCCACCTAGTGGACAACACTGAATAAATTATATTTACAAATTATATTAGTTACAACACACATTTTGAATTGTATTCAGTAAAAAAAAAAGATAACTGAAGCAAGGAAACAAAAAGTTGTAAAAAACAAAGAACAAAGTTTATTGTTCCTTCTTTACAAATGATTATGAGGGCAGACAGCCTGTCAAACAGAAACTAAACGACAAAAAAAGTAAAAAACTAATTTAAAAAAGGGAGGCAACAGACACACGGCTGTTCAGTTTTCACTTGTAGTGAAAAATAACATAATTGTGGAAGGGTCCTTTTAAAAAAATAATAATAAATAAAAACACAATCAGAACAAGTAAAAACAGAAAAATAGTCGAGCCACATCTGGGAGGGGGGGGGTTCATTTTATATATATATATATATATATATATATATATATATATATATATATAATTTATTCATTATAACTAACAAAACCAATAAATAATAATAGCAACAACATCAATGTGTTTGTGCACTTTACAGGGAACAGTCAGGTGTGTGTACTGAAGAATTGCTTCGTCTTCCTCAACTACACCCCTGTTCGCTGCCGGTACTTGCAATTACGTTCGAGAAATAAAAGGGCCTTGAATCGGTTTCGATTATCAAATCAAATCAATATTTATTTATATAGCGTATTTCACAACAAGTTGTCACAATGCGCTTCACAGAAAAAAACCCAGCCTAAACCCCCACAAGAGCATGCCAGAGGCAACAGTGGCAAGGAAAAACTCCCTGGTGAAATTAGGAAGAAACCTTGGGAGGAACCAGACTCAAGGGGGAAACCCATTCTCCTCAGGTCGGCTTAGGGTCTAGATCTTAATGACCAGCATGGTCAAACTGACTGGCAATATCCACGATAGTGGAAATTGCAGCAGCTAGATGGCAGTCCAGATGTGGCGGCAATGATGATGGGAAAACGGGTGCCGATGGCGACAGGATCGGCTGGTAGCGGTGGTGGGGAGGGAGGGGCAAGCGGCGATGGACAGGAAGCTGGACAGGAAGCTGGACAGCAACTCTCGAGATGCGGGGCATGAGCCCCGCCGGCGGAATGTGGGAGAGAGAGAGAACAGTTAGGGGGGGGGGGGGGGGGCGGGGTTGGACAAGTACCCCCGCCAGGAGTAACTTATGGCTGCATAGCTATGAAGACAGGGTTTGAGAACCCATCCAGTCATGAGAGAGTAAACAATCCTACCCACCTATCAAGAGCCAGCCCAGGAAGATGGGGTCACAGCTGTTGACAGGTGACAGTAAGGAAAGGATGTCACTCCGCATTACTCTATGACAAAATGGCTTCTCTGGTCCTGTCTCCGGACTACAACTCATTATAAGCCTGATCATAAAGGTGCGTTTTTAATCTAGACTTAAATATTGAGACTGTGTCTGATTCCCTTATAGATTTTGGAAGGGTGTTCCACAGTAGTGGTGCTCTGTAGGAGAAAGCTCTACCACCCGTCAAGTTTTTAGATATTCTAGGGACTACTAAGTAGCCTGCGTCTTGGGAACGAAGGGATCTTTTCGGCTTATATGGTAAAAGCAGATTACATATATACACTGGTGCAAGTCCATGTAAAGCTTTAAAAGTCAGAAGCAAGACCTTAAAGTCTATCCTATGCTTAATTGGTAGCCAATGAAGTGATGCTAGTACTGGGGTAATATGCTCATATTTCTTTGTTCTCGTTAAAATGCGAGCGGCTGCATTCTGCACAAGCTGGAGATTATTTAGCAACAGCTTAGGACAGCCAGATAGCAGAGCATTACAGTAATCTAGCCTAGACGTAACAAAAGCATGAATCAATTTCTCTGCATCCCCTACTGATAGGAAATGCCTAATTTTAGCTATGTTCCTTAACTGAAAGAAAGCAACTCTAGATATGTTTTTTATGTGCGCGCCAAAGGTTAAATCTGGGTCTATAGTAACACCTAGGTCTTTCACAGCTGAATTTGGAACAACTAAGCAACCATCAATATTTAAAGTATATGTACACAGTTTCTTTCTTTGTTTTTTAGGACCTAAAACCAGCATTTCGGTTTTCCCTGAGTTTAAGAGCAGGAAATTTGAGAGCATCCAAGCTTTAATATCTGTAATGCAAGCCTCTAATCGAGTAAGTAGTAGTGCTTCGCTGGGTTTCATGGAAATGTATATCTGAGTATCGTCTGCATAGCAGTGAAAATCTACCCCATGTGCCCGAATAATATCACCAAGGGGTAGCATATATAACGAAAAGAGTACTGGACCTAGCACTGATCCTTGTGGAATACCACATTTCATTATTGAGTAACTGGATACATCATCATTTAATTTAACAAATTGTTTCCTATTGTGTAAGTATGATCTGAACCATGCAAGTGCTTGACCATTGAGTCCAACACAGCCCTGGAGCCTATTCAGTAGAATCTCATGATCTATTGTATCCAAAGCTGCACTTAGGTCAAGAAGTACAAGAACAGACACAGAGTTTTGGTCGGCTGATAACAGTAAATCGTTAATAACTTTAACAAGTGCCGTTTCAGTGCTATGGTAGGGTCTAAATCCTGACTGGAATAATTCATGAATATGGTTTGAGCTAAGGTATGCACCAAGTTGCTTCGCAACTGCTTTCTCTAATATTTTGGATAGAAATGGAAGATTTGATATGGGTCTATAGTTTTCCAGTTTGTCAGGTTCGAGGTTTGTTTTTTTCAGTAATGGCTTAATAACCGCCATTTTTAGTGACTCTGGTACATATCCTGTTACTAAAGATGTGTTAATAATTTTTAACATATGCTGGCCAAGTACAGGAAAAAGTTCTTTAGCCAATCTTGTAGGGATTGGGTCGAGTAGACAGGTAGTCGGTTTTGAGGACATAACCAGTTTAGATAGCTCCTCCATGTCTATTGGCGTAAAACAGTTCAGTGCCACTGTTGATATATCTTCCTGTGTTGGCCAAGATCTAGGCTGTTCTTTGAATTTGGGAGGAGTGATGCCTAGGGGAATAGGCAAATTGGAAATCTGGTCTCTAATAGTTTCAATCTTCTGATTGAAAAAATTCATAAAATCATTACTGCTGTAAACGCAGGGATAAGATGAACATTCTGGTGATGGTTTTTTTGTCAATTTGTCCACAGTACTAAACAAATATTTTGGGTTGCATTTGTTTTGTTCAATTAATTTAGAGAAAAAGGCAGATCTAGCAGATATAAGAGCTTGCTTGTACTGGAGGATGCTATCTTTCCATGCAAGACGAAATACTTCTAGTTTAGTTGACCGCCATTTTCTCTCCAATTTTCTTGTAGACTGCTTCAGGGCACGGGTAGTGTCATTGTACCAGGGAGTACGGTTTTTCCGACAATACTTTCTTTTTAGAGGGGCAACCACATCAAGGGTGCTTCTGAGAGCTAAACTTAACTGGTTGGTCAATTCATCCAACGATAACTCAGTGGTATTTTCTTGACTTGAAAAGAATGATTCCGGAAGCATATTTGTAAACTTTGAAATGACGTCAGAGTTTAACGACCGGCTGTAATAATGTCTTGTCTCTGATATAAAAGTGGTGGTTACCTTGATTTCAAAAGTAATAAGGAAATGATCGGATAATACAGGGTTATGGGGTGCAATACTAAGATTCATAACATTGATACCAGAGGATAGCACTAAGTCTAGGGTATGGCTATAGTAATGAGTGGGCCCATAGACATTTTGTTTAAAACCAATAGAGTCAATAATAGAGGCAAAGGCAGTTCCTAGGGGATCACCCTGTTTGTCCACATGTACGTTAAAGTCACCAACAATTACAACCTTGTCTGCCGAAATAGCAAGGCAGGACAAAAACTCAGCGAATTCTATTAGGAAATCTGAATAGGGCCCAGGTGGTCTGTAAACAGACACTAAGAGAAAGGACTGCATGTTACCCCTTATCTTAGCTAGGTCATGCTGTACACAGTTCATAGAGAGAACTTCAAAGGAAGAGAACGTATTTCCACACTTAGGGGTTAAGCTTAAGGTGGACTGATAGATCGCTGCAACACCACCCCCTCTTCCTGACTGGCGCGATACCTGGGTACTTAAAAAACCTATAGGAGACGCTTCATTAAGTGCGACATATTCACCAGGTCTTAGCCAAGTTTCAGTCAGACACAGTATCTTGAGATTATGATCTGTGATCAATTCGTTTACAAGAATTGCTTTAGGAGCAAGAGATCTAACATTCAGTAGTCCCATTTTTAGAAGTGATTCACAACAGCTGCTAGCAGCAAAATTGTTTAATTTTAGAGTAGCAAGATTATCCGTGTTAATACCACGGTTTGCTTTACGTTTAGCATAGATGCGTGGGGCAGACACAGTCTCAATATAATAAATACTAGTTTCTAGCTCAGATATGTTAGGTAATGGGGCGCTGGGATAAGTACTATTGCTAATTACTAGCTCTGAAACGCAACTTGCAGACAACGGCGTTGGGCCATGTGTCTGAGTCACGGGCATTGGGAAACGCACAGGCTCCGATGTAGGATCAGAGGCCTGCTGCCTGGCCGGCGCCCTGATACGGTGTCAGGATCTGGCCTTACTAAGACTAGCATCTAAGTTTTTTGCTAGGACAAGAGAACCTCTCCAGCTCGGGTGGAGTCCGTCTCTCTTCAGTAGGCCAGGCTTTCTCCAGAAATCAGGCCAATTATTAACGAACCCTATGCCACTAGATGAGCACCACTCAGACAGCCAGCGATTTAGTAACGTAAGTCTACTGTAGACCTCGTCACTCCTACGAACTGGGAGCGGGCCAGAGAATATTACTTCCCGACACATCTTTTTAGCCATCGCGCACACCGAAACAAAGTTATTTTTAGTGACCTCCGATTGCCTCAATCGGACATCATTTGTGCCGACGTGGATAACAATTTTGGAATATTTACATTTACTTTTAGCCAGCACTCTCAAACTAGCCTCAACATCGGTAGCTCTGGCACCAGGCATACACTGCACTATGGTCGCTGGTGTCGCTACACTCATGTTTCTTAAAATACTATCCCCTATGATCAGGGCTTTCTCAGTAGGTGTGTTACTGAGTGGAGAATATCGGTTTGAAACATGAGTAGGGTGGTGCTCGGCGGCTCTGAGCCGACAGCTATGTTTATTTTGCACCGTGACAAAATTGTCCCGCAGTGAGGAAGACAGTATAGCTTCTTTACTCGTAGGTACAGTTCAGCATGATGTTGGTCAGCCTTCCAGTCTAACATGCTCTTACACTCCAAACTGGCCCAGCGTTTATACACATCTAACAGAAAATGTCATATACATGTAGGTGGTGACAAAAGGTAGGAAAGACGGGGAAGTATCCTGGATGTGTATTCCCAGGAAACCCAGGGGGCATTCATGAAGGTGACAAGGAGTACTTAATGCGGTAGCTACTTTAAATCTCAGGAGGATAACTTGCACCTTAAAACACACAAACTCCAACACACAAACTCCGCCTTCAAGACTCTCCTCCATACACGCAGCGCCGCGGTCTCTGCACACCGCCGAAACGAAGTACCGAACAATCTTCCCAGCCGTCTCCTCATTCCTCCCCCGCATTATGTTCCCCTTCCCTGGTTGCCTTTTGAAGATTCCCTGCACTCCCGGATCAGTCCAGAAATCTTCAACTCCGACGAAGAGCGATGGTAAACTTTGTTGCTGCAGTCTGCAGATCCAACGGACATTCCCGAGCATATGTTGCGAAAGCGTCTCCATGGTGACGACCACAAACAAAATTATATCGACTAGACAATTTGTCAATATTATGAAAA
This sequence comes from Ilyophis sp. 1 JC-2022, assembly GCA_022702515.1. Lineage (NCBI taxonomy): Eukaryota > Metazoa > Chordata > Actinopteri > Anguilliformes > Synaphobranchidae > Ilyophis > Ilyophis sp. 1 JC-2022. Next base: position 96,475,757 of record CM040394.1, read on the forward strand.
CGAGCAGCAGGAGTGCCCTGAAAAATCTCCAACCCGCTTCCCCGTCCCACTACAGACACACAGCGCATGAAAAAAACAAAGACAAAAGCCCGACAACAAAACACATTCAAATTAACAAACATGAACAAGAGACAGCTGGACTACATGTCGCCATTACAGCGCCACATGACGTCATGTATGACGAGAATGGAGAGAACTCACCTACACTCAAAAAAGCCAAATTGGGTGTCTGCTACATTAATCTATGTGTAACATGTAGCTTCTACCATATATAGTCATGTTTTGTGGTTGAACATCATTAAGTAATGTTATATTAGCATGATGTGCAATAACTTAACATTTTCTAAATTCATTTATGTTGACAGAACCTAATGCTTTTTGGGTAAGATAGCAAATCGCGAACTCCAGAGCAGAAGGTGGCAGTAGTGCGCGAGCAGAGAGTGCATTAAAATCTTTACTTCCGGAAGTTCCAGCACCTGAGAGCGCCTGGAAGATAGGAGAGAGGGCAGAGCAGCCACGCTGTGGAAGAAGGTAAGCTAAATCCTGTACTACCATCGACTAAAAAATAAACCACTGCACAGAAATGTCACATAACGTGTTATTGTCCGCTCTATGATTTCGAACGATTAATTTCGTCACCGAATGTTTTTGTAGTGTGCTCGTATGTGTGCTCGCTAACCATAGCAGCATTAGCATCGTTTGTAACGCCGTGTGCACATCTTTGTCCGTTGTTTTTTCGAACCGTTTTACTCAACGCAAATCCCCGCCTCCGGCACACGCAGCGACTTTCCGTCCCTGACGGACGGATTCATGATGAATGAAATATTACGACAGAGACCGTAGCCTACATTATATATGTTACTTTAACCGGGAAAATAGCTACCCATTTAATTTGCGAGGGAAAGTGCCCAAAAATATACCAACACCACCAGAATCAACCAACAATAAATGTTTATTGAGAAAAAAATAACTTATTTTATTTTGCTGAAATAAAGAAAAGATTGATTATTTCCTTTAGCTATCGTAGCTACAGAATGCTAAATGTATGTAGCTATCGCCATCTATATTCTACTTCCGGTTACCGTGACGGTCCGTTATCAACGCAGAGTTTTCCAAACATACATTTTACATACATTTAGCATTCTGTAGCTACGATAGCTAAAGGAAATAATCAATCTTTTCTTTATTTCAGCAAAATAAAATAAGTATTAATATTTTTTTCTCAATAAACATTTATTGTTGGTTGATTCTGGTGGTGTTGGTATATTTTTGGGCACTTTCCCTCGCAAATTAAATGGGTAGCTATTTTCCCGGTTAAAGTAACATATATAATGTAGGCTACGGTCTCTGTCGTAATATTTCATTCGTCATGAATCCATCCGTCAGGGACGGAAAGTCGCTGCGTGTGCCGGAGGCAGGGATTTGCGTTGAGTAAAACGGTTCGAAAAAACAACGGACAAAGATGTGCACACGGCGTAAGGTTACCGAGTCCCGCGGGTTAAACACACACACACACAAACGCCAAAAAAAAGAGAGCAGTTCTGGGTGCACAGTAGCCTATGCGTCGTTACTCAGATACCGACGGATACGGATACTGTTGGATACGTTACTGTTAGCCCCTGATGTTCTAAACTTAGCCCCGGATGTTTCAGACACCAAGAACCCCCCTGGCTCTGTCCACTGTCACAATGCTGTGTGCATGCTAGCTAAGCAACTATGGTAATATATGTCACAAAAAAACTAATGTACATTTCACGTCCATGGTGTGTTCATCAAATTTGAGCAAAGTTTTAAATATCAATTTTGAATAATTACCATTCTGTATTCGGTATCATATGCCTTTCATTTAATACATCCAACTTTTTGTTGGTAACACAGTTGACAAAATGATGAAGCAGATGTATATTTTAATTTAAATATCTAAAAAAAGTTAGAGCTTAAGCATGCTAAATAATGAATTTAGCACAGTCCATGGGTATACTATAGAAACAAATAGAATTTCAAGTGAAACGGCAATGTGTTTTTTTCCCTTTATTATTTGAAATGTACCCTAAATTATAGAATCACTCTAATATGTTGTCATCTAACAATTTAACTTTCTTTGCCATGAATCTAAAATCTTACAAACTCTGAAACAGCACGTCCCTCTGCTGTTGCAGATTGGGAACAGAGGGAGAGAACAGAAGAGTATTTTGTCTAAACCTCACTCTGTATTTTAATGTCAGGAATATGATTTACTTTATTGACATCTTTTTGTTGTTTCCAATGAGATATTATTGGGTTTATTTAAAGACATTTTGAATGGTAGTCATAATTTTCCATCCACTGTCTGTGTAGCTTAATCTATAATTTAACTCAATCTATGAAAATAGGAAATAAAAAAGAGCATGTGTCCACATTCAAATTAATTAGTGTTATTTATTTGGAAAAATTCTACTTTAAGGTATGTTTGGAGCAGATAAAAATGTGTGATTAATAATGATTAACCATAGTTAGTACAGTGTTTGTATGTGTATTTAGTAGGGCTGTCGAACTATTAGATTTTTGTAATTTATTAATAGAAATATTACTCTGTGATTAATCATGAATAGTCATGATAAAAATAATAAAATTACTAGTATTTAGATGGAGAGATTTGAAGCTTTAAACCCTGCGTCAAACCCTAAAAAGGTCTTAAATTTCATCCATCGTGGTCTTAAAAAGTCTTAATTTGACTTGGTGAAACCTGCATACTGAGCGAAGTGAGGCTGGGTGTCCTAGTGTTTGCAAGACTTAAGATTTGTGGCAGAGTTAGTTAAATGGCCAGACGACATACACACAGCTTTATTTTTTTTTGCATTTTTGTAATATGTGTGATTGTATACACAGTAGATGAAAGATCCAGTATTCTCCATGTTCTTGTTAACAGTTTGAAAATGGTACACCCTCATTGATTGCTCTCTTTCTTTCTGGTCATCACAGGAATTCAAGACCAAGTTTGTTGGGTCATCCACCTCAACTGCCATCCCTTCGCAAAAGTGTCCCAGAAAAGGGGATCATCTGCCAGTGACAGGCCTAAGTGAAGGTAGTGTAGATAAGTAAGGATGACATGAAAAGGGGAAGTTTGCAAACAGCTGTGATATATCCAGATAGGCTTGGCTAGGCCTTACTCTTGAGTTATGTGGAGGTGCAAGGAGTGCAGTGTGTGTTTTCAGAGTAGGTATGAGCTTCTCAAACATATAAGACTAATGCACCGCAATAGGCAACACTACTCATGCCTGTATTCAAATTGCCCATGTAATTTCAAGACGCTGAATGCTTTGCACATCCACATATCAAGAGTTCATCCCAAACCAGATTCTCAGAAGCCTCTGGAATTGACAACATTTAGTTGTCCTTTGTGCACTTGTCGTAGTCTTTCTACTGAGAGAGATTTTTTCTCACATTTAAGCATTCATTTCAAGAGCCATGAAACTGTTGTCTGTGTTTTCAGGGATTGTAATTACAAAACAAATATCCATGGAACATATCACTCTCACAAAAACAGGAAACACAACCCCCATACGCTAAATGATTTCAAACCAGGCATAGTGACTTCAACTGGAGTTTCTCAAGAGTTGTCTGACAATGCAGAGCAAGATGCACTTAACTCGGATGACTCTGCAATGGAAATAAACAGTTCTTTTCCAAGTGAAGATGTGGATTTAAGTAAGACTCTGCCTGACACAATTCAGCAGAATTTAGCTTCAGCTTTATTCAAACTTGAACATTTTGCTCATGTGCCAGCCACAAAAATGGATGAGTTTCTCGAGGAACTGCACTATTTGTTTAGCGCAGGCACTTTTCCCCTCTCTGTAAACATTATCGAAGATGTACTCAGGAAACATGGTTCCACATCTGATAAGTCAGTGACAACTGAAGTAGCCACAGCCCTCTCAGCCTCTCACCCCTTGCTTACAGCTATAGGTAAGGTTGGCTGTTTGAGCACAGCATATCTCCGCAACACGTTTTACAGAGAGAACTTTAATGTCATTGAGCCCATTGAGTACGTGCTTGATGAAAAGGAAAATAAAAGCTGCCAGTATGTGCCTATACTGAAGAGTTTGCAACAGCTCTTAAATAGGAAGGATGTTGTGGATAAGATCATTGAGAACCACAGAGCCCATCAGAGTAATGGGATAACTGGAGAACAGCATACTTATAAGTCATTTCAGGATGGGTCTCACTTTAAGGAAAACAGTTTCCTTTCAGGGGATGAGTTGAAAGTTTTGCTAACGTTGTACATAGATGACTTTGAGGTATGCAATCCTTTGGGTACTTCTCGCAGAAAACACAAGCTCTGTGGAATCTACTGGACTCTGAGTAATTTGCCTCCAGGCTCGCATTCAGTACTTTCCTCGATTTACTTGGCAGTCTTGAGCAAATCTGATGATGTGAAGAAGTATGGTTATGACCAAGTCTTGCAACCACTTCTTCAAGATTTAAAAACCCTCGAGCAAGATGGAATTTTTGTTCCTTTGCTCGGTAGGTGTGTTAAAGGAACAGTTCAAGTTGTTCTTGCTGATAACCTCGGTGCTCACAGTATTGCAGGTTTTAATGAAAGCTTTACCGCAGGGCACATATGCCGATTCTGCACTGCAACACGAAAAGAGATCCAAACAAAAGATGTGAGATCAGGTTCATTCATTCCGAGAACCAAAGAGCTACATGAAACACATGTAAACTCTGCCCAGAAGGATGGTTCAAGCTGTTTTGGGGTCAAAAGACAGTGTGTAATCACTAAAAACCTTGCTCACTTTAATGTTCTCTCAGGTTATCCCCCTGATATCATGCACGATGTGTTCGAGGGTGTTGTGCCTGTGGAGCTTGCACAGTGTTTGTCAGTGTTAATATCCAAGAAATATTTTAGTCTTGAGCATCTTAACAAATCCATCCTTGGTTTTCCGTACAAGTGGTCAGACAAGACTAACAAGCCTCATGCAATTCCACACACATTCTCTAAAACAATTGGGGGGAATGCCCATGAGAACTGGGCCCTGCTAAGATTTCTCCCATTCATCATTGGGCATCTGGTGCCAGAGGGTGACAACGCTTGGCAAATTCTAATGGACTTAAAAGATGTTGTAGAGCTTTTGGTTGCTCCAACACACACTGAGGAATCAATTGCTTACCTTGAGTGCAAAATTTCAGAGCATCGCAAAAGATACCAAGAGTTGTTTCCTCATATGCAGCTTCTTCCCAAGCATCATTACTTGGAGCACTATCCTGTACTCATCAGGAGGTTTGGTCCTCTTGTTAGTCTCTGGACCATGCGATTTGAGGCCAAGCACAGTTACTTTAAGCAGATCATTCGACATTCAAACTGCTTCAAAAATGTGCCCCTCTCGCTAGCTGTCAAGCACCAGCTCATGATTTCATATCAGATGAGAGCATCAAGTTTTGAAAAACCTGCTTTTGAGATCACAGGTGTCTCAACTGTTCCCGTCGATGTTCTAAAAAAAGAAATAATGGAGAACATTGAGCACATGTTTCCTGGCACAAGAGAGGCACACATGACTACATCTGTGTCAACCAACGGTGTACGTTTCAGAAAGGGCATGATTGTAGCTCATGGGTCTACAAGTTGGCTACCCGAGTTCGGACAGATTGATCACATTTTTGTCATAAAAGAGAGACTGGTTTTTGTGGTTAAGAGACTTGCTGGGTGCTATAGTGAGCACCACAGAGCCTTTGAGCTCATGGCATGTCCAACCAAAGAGGCAGATCTGATTGAGTTTAGTAATCTGGCAGATGATTACCCTCTGGAAGACTACTTTGTTGGATCTCTGAGAATGGTGACACTTAAAAGACACATAAGTATTTAAGGTATGCTAACATTAAAATTTACATATCAATATATATAGAATATTCATGCTTTTTTCAATTTTGAAATTACATTAACAAATTCATAAACAGATAATGAAATTATAAAATAAAGTTTTAAATAAATAAGTGTAATCAAAAACTGAATTAAGAAAACAAAATTAGATTTGGCATTCAAAAAGACAAGTGCCCTTAGTCAGTGCTTAATTTGTGCCGGAGCAAGGGGGAACACGCTCCAGCACCTCTAACGTCGGATCCGGCACCTCTGTGTGGATCCGGGGGATCCGGGACCTATTATATTGGATCCGGGACCTTTCCTGTCAATCAAAAATCTAAAAATAAACTGTGTTTTTAATCTTCGTGTTCTCAGTGTTTTATTTCTATCTGAAGTGACGCTTGTTTTCTTATTTTTGCTGCATTCTCATCGGAAAAATAAAATAAAAAGGGGGAAGTGATTGAGTGACGTCTCACGTGTCAGTACGCAATGAGTTTGTTTTGTTTCCGCACCGGCGCACTGAAGAGGTAAACAACAACCAGGTGGTAATAATGCGCGCTAGCCAGCATACAGCTAAAATGCCAAAGAGACAGACACAACTGTCAAACTTTTTCAAACCAGTAGGTCAGCCGGACCCCAAACAGGCCAAAGTTGTTTCGGCAGATCAGCAGCATGGCGACAGCACACACGATTTAGGATAATTTATTAACTGATAACAGATAACCTAGAATAAAACCACATTAGCTTGTGCTTTTTATTATTATTATTATTATTATTATTATTAGCTATTGATTATTATTAGGCTTATTTAGCCTATTTGATTTATTTACATTACCGGTAGCCTACGTTCGAGGAGTCTTTGCCTTGGCCTATAGCTAACGGTCCGGAGTGTTCTGGTGGACTAAAAAAGAACTTTGAAAGACCTGCAGAGTCTTTTTTAAAGAGATTTACAGGTAAGAACAAAGGTTTTATTTTTTGTTATATGCTGTGTTTAGCATTGTCAATTTTTTAGCTGGTGTTCTAGCCACAAATGTATCCTATTCATCTACGTTAACTAACGTTAGTAGCGAGGCTAACTTGTAGCGTTATGCTAACTCAGTTTACATTTATGATCTAAAATTATTCAGCAATCTGCTGGTTTGATTGCTTGCTTTAAATTGTACAGAATATCAAGTAAGTTAAGCTAATTTACTTATAGCCTAACTCTGTGTCATCTTGTGCTTACAAATAGGCGAACGTCCGTTTTTATAGCCTATCTAACATTAGCTACATATCTACACCTAAAAAACTGAGGGGGCCAGTCGTGTCATTTGGCTATGGCAGAGTTACCCCCTAGCCTGCGTCTCCCCTGCCCCCCTTTCTCTCAATAAACACGGTTCGGGTGTTGCTTTGCTGCTGTCCTGCTACTGTACTGGAGAACGCATGCACCCTTCCGATCCCCGTCCCAGTAAAAGTCAGGCAAAACTCTAACAATAGCAGACGTAGCTTATCCATTATGCCACTACTATTGAAGTATTTCGCTCAGAATGGGCATTTGGTTCCTGCAAATCACTTTCGCCAGCACGTTAACCTAACCTGCTAATGCTAGTGATGTTAGTTGACCAGCAGCTAGCTAGATATAGCTAGCAGACAGAAAAACCTTTTTTGCGATGTGAATGACAGATAAAAAATAGGCTATTAAAAAAACACCATAAGAATAGGCTATGAAAGTTTATTACCGTAAGTGGTCGAAATAGCTGATAGTCACCGTGAAGTAGGCTAGTCTAACATTACAGAATAATTGGTCTGTTCGGCAAAAGCAGAGCCTTGGCAAACTGGGTGCTTTGTAGTGTGACGTAGGTCTATCACGTTTTTTATATTGTAGGCTATTTTTATATATTATGTATTTATTAATTTGGGAGACATTACACTGAGATCAATTATCTATTTTACACTTGAGTGTATGATTAATTAACATTAGTCTGGGGTGAAAGGTCAAACTTTGACAGCTCTTAGGAAATATTGTAACGAGTGAAATGGAGTGTTAGATGTATTTTTATAACGTAAGAGAGGACGGGGATCATGTTAATAATCGTGACTGTTTTGACGGGTCTATCACGGATGCTGTGGAGATTAATGTTATTATGAAGTCGTGCTGCAACCACTAATCTTTCTTTAGAAGTCACCAAAATCCACTATTTAAAAGGCGTTTTAAAAATATAAAAAAGTCCTAGCCTACTTGCCACCCTCTGTGCATTAGGCCTAGTAACAATACCCTTTTTGGATTGGATGGAATAGATTTGAGGAAATCAGATTGAGCCATCAGATTGATCATTCCAAATTGATAGATTGACTATACTACCAGTGTTCTGATGGACCACATGTGCCAAAATTAAGGTAAAAAAGATTAAAAAACCAATAACGAAAAACCCTGTTAAAAACGCGTAAAAAACGCGTAAAAAACCGAGAAACCCCCCAAATTTTTCGCTCTCGCGCACAAATCGCGAGCGGTGTTCCCCCACCTATTTCAGGACAAATTAAGCACTGCCCTTAGTGATAAAGTTTATTCATAAAATGGCTATATTAATTGCATAAATACAAAGTAATTGATGAAACGCTTTATTTCTATTTCCATGACACTTGTTTCCCATATTTAATGAGTAATGCATTAAATGTTTTCTTTTTTTTGATTTTCAGATTGATGTGAAATGGCTGCTTCAGTGAAGATTAGAATTATACTTGGGGAAAACAATTCCCAGAGACTGATTTTACAGGATGGGCTTCCAGCGACTGTTCCTGAACTTGTCGAGCACATTAAGAGGCAGTGTGGAGTACAGTCTGACTTCAGGCTTCAGTTCATGGATACTGACTTTGGCAATGAATTTACCAACTTGACTTCTGTATCAGAGATCGAGGACAAAAGTACCATAAAGCTGATATTTGATTCAGCTTCCTCTGGCCTGCCTAGTGGCACTCCACCCTCTCCTTACTCAGCTCCTTCTACATCACACTCTAGTGATGACTCATCACTTTCATGTCGCTCATTTGACACAGACATTTTGTCGTCATCTGATTCTGCTGCCTCAAGATCATCTGGATGGCCTATTGTTTTCGTTGTTCCCCGATTCCCATATGATTGTGAGCTGCAGCTGGAAAAAGCCAATGCTGCATTCAAAGAAACTGGAACTTTGCTTGACCCTGACCTCAGACTTAAAACTGCTATTCTTGATGATTTAGCTGAAGCAATTGTGCAGCACAAAGTGTACCCCACTGATCGTGAGTTTGAAGAGGTAGCAGAAGCCCTCGTATCATCACATCCCTGTTTGAGAGAACCAGGCTCTGCCACTGGATACAGTGGCTGGAAAGTTAGTTTGAAGTATAAACTTGCCAACTACAGAAGGAAGCTCAAGCGGCTTGGATGCCCAGAGGTTGAACTAAATTCCATAACAAATAAACCTGCAGACAAGAGCAGTCCTGCTTACGGTGTGAAGAAGCCCAGAAAAGCTGAGGTAAATTACTGCCCCTCCTACCCATCAGGTGAATCTGCAGAGACACTTGAAAAGATAAGAGAGACCCTTATTTCAGAAGCAAAGAAAAGGAACAATGAGGACACAGTGGCAGCAATGATGACCAAGACCTTCGTTCATAGAAGGCAAGAAGTTATTCGAGATGCACCCATGATTGCACTTTTCAAAACCAGATGGCCTGCTCTCTTCAGTGTGCGTGAGGTAAATGAATAAATTATTAAATTGTTCTTTTTTTAAACGTGATATTTACAAGTGTAATTCCTCCCGGCCAGTAGGTGTCGTACTCATACTCACTCGCTCTCGTTCCAACGTTCAATTGTAGTGGTTGCCAGGTAACTTGGCCAAATAATAAATATACGTCCATGCAAATACCTGATTGGACAGAGAGATGTCAAGCGAGGAGTCTTTCGTGGTATATCCTACCGATCTGGCAACCCCTGAGCTCCGCCTCACGTGATATCAACTTCTCATGCTATTAGTGCAGAGAGCATTCCAGAGCATTTCTTGTTGGCGTAACCAAGGTAACCAGATGTAAATATTTATATATTTTGGACCAGCCAAAATTTATAAAACAATTATTTCTATACTATAATATTTTTTTTCAGTAAAATTAATACTTTTATTCTACACCCCTCTAGACGTTCTGTGGATGTATTATTTTTGAAAAATTATTAGTTTTGATGAAAAAGTTGTAAATATCACCTTTAAATTCAAAAATAGTTTGGAAACATTTTTCGGTTATTTCTCCCTTGTAATAATACTAATTGGTGTTGTATCATATGTCATTTCAAGCCTGATTTGTCACCTTTACAACAAGATATAACTGCTAAATGTGTAGGTAGCACCCAAACAATGTGCCCAAAATCCCCTCCGATGTTCTTCTGTTGGTGTTCACTCTTGTTTTGAGCTGGTGCTGCGAGGTGTGTGCAGTCACAGGGGTGTATGACTGGCACCTAATTGACTGGAGTGGATAGAATGTCCTGCTGTGAGTCCAGACCTTGACAAATTGGACACTTGTGGGACCAGCTTGGGTGTGCAGTATGTGCTAAGAGTGACCAACTCAATCAAGCAGGTTGATGTTCAACAACTGCTGGTTGATGAATGTGACAACATTAGGAGGAGGTACCAAGCTGTTGTGTATGGATCCTCTACTCTATTGAGGTCTTGACAGTGTAAAATGAATACTGTAAAAATAGCCAATATTGTTTTTTTCCATATTCCTGTGTGAGAGTGCCATCATTCAATCCACCAATCAATTGAATATAATTTCTTTGTTTGGGAGGGACAGTGCATGTTTATGAATATTAAAGTATAAAATTCATAATCTAAACACAGTAGATTATATCTAATAGCCAATTTCCACCAGTGTGATAAAGATGGTACAAAAAATGCAAAAAAAGACAAAAGGGTCAGCAAGAAAACAGTTGTTGAAAAATACATGTTGCAATATAAAATATTTACAGTATTCTTTATGCACTCAAAACAAGGATGAATATCTTGGAGATTTGACAAAAAAATTTGGATTTTGGGCTTATTTTTGGTGTATATAATTGACCACAAAAAAAAATTTCCAAACTATTTTTCCAAGATTTTGGTGGAAAATTATAATTGTTAAACTAAGTGGTTGTTTCAATGCATAGTTATAGTTATATTTCTCTGTACCCATTTTTGTGTCAAGTTAAGTGCTGAGTTCAAAAGGATAACGACAGTCGGTTTGCTGCCGAAGTTCTTCTCCGAGCTGGATGCTCAATCATCAAAACTGCTCAAGGTCTTTGGCAAGAAGGGTGGTGCTCAGGGAAGAAAGATCAAGAGCATCCTGATCCCCATGACCCAGGTAAAACAAAGGGGACAAACTGCCAAATGCATCACTGTAAAGTTGACATTTTAAGAGGAAATGTGATTGGGAGAAGAGGGAAGTAAGACAAGTTGCAAAGGGGGGAAACTTTTTCACTGTAAGAATGATTTGATTATAATTCTAACTTTTGGTAGATTTGACAAAGTGAACTCAAATCACTTAATCCTGTAACAATCCAGGCTGTTTGCCACTTAGTGATTTTCCACTGCCTACTCTACACTACTCTACTGGATTTGGAGAGGGTTTCCACTACCCCTCCTCCGTATATCTAGCGTGGGAAATGTGCAACTCAAGTGACAAGACTGTGTGTAAAGTTATTAAATCGACCATGTTCCACCACCACTTGCATAGCTGCTGTGATTAGTGGTTCACTATTCTCAATCTCTCTCTTGCTCTCTTTCACTCGTTTCAAACTATAGACGGCTGGTGGCAGAGGAAATCGATTGCTGTATCAAATTGCACCGTATTGATACAGCGTTGTTTGTCTTTTATCTCTCCGAGAGTCCTCTGTTTTATTTCTGTATACTGCTCTTACAATGCATTTAGTGCAAATATTAAAATAATCTTGCCCTCGTGCATGAAGTAGAGACACATTTCCGTGTTTTCACTCCTTGACCACCTGTTGAGCTTTGGAGCGAACATTTGCACCTCTCCAATGACCACAGTGTGATCTGATCGACCAATCTGTAGTCAACAGTCACGTCACCGTTTACCTGATCTATCCGCTTATGTTTTTCTTGAATATATATATATATATATATATATACAGTTGAACCTCGATCCAACGGACTAATAGGGGGGAGCAGTTGTCCGTTAAAGCCGTTTGTCCGTTGCAGCGAATAATGCGACACTGCAAAATATCACTATAACAAGAGATATGTAGCGCACAACAACCAGGCAAACCGACGCTTGTACGACGCTTTTTTGCTTGTAATCGCGAACCTCGATTGTAATTGTTGACGGGGGGGGGGCGGGGTGGGTGGTGCAATCAATTATTTTTGTTGACGGGGGGGGTGCAATCAATTATTTTTGTTGACGGGGGGGGGGGGTGCAATCGCCTTTATTTTTTTATTTTTATACAAACTTCGTTTTACGTTTTATTTCACGTATGTACCGCGGGTGTGCGTCCGCTTCTGCGTTTGTCTGTTATATCATGAAAGTAAATACCCGTTAACCAGCCACGTCGATACACGCGTCAGATACTTAAGAGGAGGTGATGCTTGCGAGTCTTGACGCACCTAGGCACTAGCAGAGCATTCTGGGATTTGTAGTATTAGCGGTGCATGCGTTACCGGCGGGCCGACTCAAATTTAAATTTGATATTATCTCGCGGGCCAAATATAATTACATGTCCGTTGGATCCGGAATCCGTTGCATCGGTGTCCGTTGGATCGAGGTTCATCTGTATATATATTAATGTTGCATTATGTGCGTGATATTTAGTCTCCCTGTTGGTTTAAATGGTTTTCCTCATGTTTTTGTTTCCTGGCATACTTTGTGCGGCCCACATACTCAGACTAACAACATTGATGTGAAAAGAGAGTGCATCCTCAAGGCGCTGTCGGTCTACCTGAATGAAGAGCCGGAGAAAGTGGTGAAAGAACGCATGGTATGTAATTTAGCTTTTAATCTCCAGTCCTTAAATTTACATCTTACAAAAGAAAATGCAATTATAGATCACACATTATGTTAATTAAATAGCTGTTTTGCATTAGTCATGTGTCCCTTGAAGCAAAAAAGATCCATTGTTTAATCTGTATGATATTTGTTTGTTTTTTAAAAAACTTTTTTCAGGACTCTGATGTTGACAACGGTCGGGCTGAAATGGAGACTGTCTTCGGGGTATTTGTGATTCGCAGAAGGTGCAGAGCTTGACGATGGTCCAGAGGATGTGAGCATCATTTTGGAGGGGGTAGAAGTCCTCAACGAGCTCGGTAATGTACCAGTAGCAGTTGCAATGCTGTTTGCTTTAGTTTATGCACTCAATCTCAGCTACCCTCCAGAGTGGAAATACACTTTCGAAGCTCTGCAGAAACTCATCATGGGGCTTGATGGACAGAGGTTGTCTAAGAAACTGCAGGTGCTGAAAACCCTACTTGCGCGTTAATATTTTGTAGGGTAACTGTTTGGGATACTTTCATTGTTGAAGACCCCTGAGTCGTGTTGGGGAGGGAGGAATCAGTATTAGTGTTTTAAAATGACAATCTGTTTTTATGTTACAATGCTCCCAATTGTTACAGAAATGTGGAGAAACCATTTGTTCTTTGTTAATCTATTTCTGTGTTAACAATGCTTCAAATTGTTGCCTTTCAAGGACATGTGTATTTCAGATTTTTTTTTCCATACAAAAGCAAAGATGACAAATGGGTAAATCTGTCATCTGATTTTGAATTTTAAATGACTGAATTTTTAGCATTGCATATTAATGCATTGAAATTGTGTATCTGAATTATTTTAATCTGAATTTAAAGCTTTATATATTTGATATGAATAATAATATTATAACATAACATGAACACAAACACACACACACAACTAAAATTATAATGTATAACATGAACACACACACACACAACTATAACATGAACGAACACACACACAACAATAACACACACACAATTACATTATAACATATTAACATATAACATGAACACACACACGACAATGACATAACAACATTTAATAGTGAATTTTCACCTTTATTTTTCAATATTTTCATATTCAAAATTTCATGCTTAAAAAAATAAATTGAAATAATTTAATTTGTAAAAATACAAAGTTTAGAATTTAATTGATAAAGTTTCAAGCTGCCAAATTCAACCAGCAAAATTAAGCATCAAAATACGCAGTATGAAATGCATTAAAACAGCTGAGATTCTAGATCAAGTCAAACAACATCCAGCCTGTTCATTGGGTCTTTAATGTAAAACAAACTGAAATTGTGTCAGCATTGCTGGAGTTGATAGCTGACTAACAGAAATAACAGCCGATTGATTTCAATGCATTAATATTCAATGGTAACAATTCTACTTCATTTTTACGTCTAAAGAATTTTATTATTTATTTTATTTCAAATGCATTTTGAATTTTTTTTACTTTTATTGTATTTAAATTTTTTGCAGAACCAGAGGTTTTTCTACGTTTTCCTCATGACATTATAACATAACACGCACACACACACACACCACAATGACATAACATAACATGAACACACACCACAATGGCATAACATAACATGAACACACACACATTATAACATATAACATGAACACACACACAACATTATAACATAACATGAACACACACAACATTATAACATATAACATGAACACACACACAACATTATAACATAACATGAACACACACACACCACAATGACATAACATATAACATGAACACACACACACCACAACAACATTATAACATATAACATGAACACACGACAATGACATTATAACATGTATAACATTTAACTTCATGGGCAATAAAGTTCAATCTCAAGAAATCCTGTTTGCTTTTGGGTGTTTTTTTCCCTAACGTGATATTAACTGTTGTAAACTAGGATGATGCATGTTTAAATTGTTTAAAGTAAATATTGATGTCAGAATTGACTTTTATTGAATTATTACTATTGATTTTCATATGACTGAAAGGACTGTAAACTAAAGTATTTGTGATTGTCAAACATACATTAGTTTTGTCTGATCAGCACAATTTATTAGTTGTGGTGTATCATTTTAAAATATAGTTGTACCTACCCCATTAAAGTGGGTCACCCACACTTAAATCAAACATGGGTAAATATGTTGAACTAACCTTTAAAAGTTATGTTGGATTTACCCCTTTTAATTAAGTTGAACTAACTTTTAAAAGTTAGGTTGAATTTACCTTTTGTTATTAAGTTGAACTAACCTTTAAAAGTTATGTTGGATTTACCCCTTGTAATTGAGTAATAGTAACGCCAACACCTTGCGTCGACCCAGCATGTTTACATTTATGTCACTCAACAAAACAATTTCTTGCTAAATTAGCGTATTGTAATTGGGTGGAAATACTTTCCAAAATTTGTGTATGTTCACCCAACAAATGATTATTATGTTGGATTTACCCCTTGTAATTGAGTAATAGTAACGCCAACACCTTGCGTCGACCCAGCATGTTTACATTTATGTCACTCAACAAAACAATTTCTTGCTAAATTAGCGTATTATAATTGGGTGGAAATACTTTCCATAATTTTTTTATGTTCACCCAACAAATGATTTTTTTGAGTAAAAACACCACCCTCACCTCACCCTTCAGCCACGCCCATTCTCGCCACTCTCACAGACCACCCCTTCCCTTCATTTTGAACCCAAACTCATCCTCCCACCTCTCCTCCACACTCACTTCCTCCACCCTTTCCCTCTCTCCCTCCTTCATCTCAGTGCCCCCGGTAGCGGTCCTTGGGTATCTCCCCACACCCCGTGGCGTCGCAGGACGAGAGGTTGGCGTTTTTCCCCAAGGCGACGGTTCTCAGGAGGGCCGGGAGCTCTTCTGCGATGGCCTTCTCGATCTTATCCAGCATGCAGCCGCCCCTGAAGGAACACTGGGCCGACAGCAGCTTGAAGCTGTTCACCAAGTTGATGCCGAAGAAGTCGCGGTAGGCATCACGGTTGGGCAGGTCGAACTTGCTGATGTTAGCCTTGGCCAGGATGGACTTGAAAATGTAGAACTTGTCGGGGTCGTCCACGATATCCTTGGAGACCAGCTCGGGGTCGCTGAAGAAGCTCATCTTGTCCTTTAAGGTCTGGACATAGCGGTCGACCAGCAGGCCATGAATGTGCACGCGGATCCCATGCTGGCGGATGAAGGCGATCTTGTTCTCCAGCCAGTTGTCGATCACCTGGTGGAGGTCCTCAAGCAGGGAGATCTCCTCGCGCTTGAAGAGGTCGCGGTTGGTGTCGAGGGCGTAGTCGTAGGGCCAGAAGGAGCTGACGTAAACGCGGGGCGGCTCAGTCACGTTGATGAGCGGGGCCAGGCTCCAGAAGAGGGCGCCGTAGACCCGCATCAGGTCCTGGGTGGCCAGGTTATCAGCCTTGTTGAGGATGATACGGATCTGGGACTCCCGGCCCTTCAGCAGCTTGAAGAGCATCTCCAGCTCCTGACCCACATCCAGCTTAGTTGGGTCGAACAGCACAAAGATCAGGTCCGCCCGATCAATAAACCACTGACACACATCATTGAAGGGGTAGCCTAAGGAGAGGACGTCAGGGCAGAACAGGAAAAAAAAGCAAGAAAGGTGGCCATAATAATAATAATAAATTGTGCTTTTCAAATATTTAAAAAGTACTTTACAAGGAGGAATATACAGTCAAGGCGGAAAGTCTGCAGACCGCTTTCACCTTCTCCACATTTTATTACGTTACAGATATATTCTACAATAGATTGAGTTCATTTTTTGTCTCAAAATTCTACACAAAATAACCCACAATGCCAAAGTGAAAACAGGTTTTTAGACATTTGTGCTAATTTATTAAAAATCTAAATGTAAAATATAATATGTACACAAGTGTGCACACCCTTTGATATGACACCCAAAAGTGAGCTGAGGTGCATTTTGTTTCCACTGATACTGCTTGAGATGTTTCTACAACTTAATTGGAGTCCACCTGTGATAAATTAAATTGATTGGACATGATTGGGGATTGCCAACACCTGCCTATATAAGGTCCCACAGTTGACAGTGCATGTCAGAGCAAACTCCAAGCCATGGGGTCAAAGAAATGATCTGCAGACCTCAGAAACAGGATTGTGTCAAGGCATAGATCTGGAGAAGGGTACGGAAAAATCTCTGCAGCTGTACAGGTCCCAAAGAGCACAGTGACCACCATCATTCATAAATGTAAGAAGTTTGGAACCACCAAGAATCTTCCTAGACCTGGCCGCCTGGCCAAACTGAGCAATCGGGGAAGACGGGCCTTGGCCAGGACGATGAGCAGGAACCCGAGGGTCACTCTGACAGAGCTCCAGCGTATCCTCGTGGAGATGGGAGAACCTTTCAGAAGATCAACCATCCAGGCAGCACTCCACCAATCAGGCCTTTATGGAAGAGTGGCCAGACGGAAGCCCCGCCTTAGTAAAAGGCACATCACAGCCCGCTTGTAGTTTGCTAAAAGGCACCTAGAGGACTCTCAAACCATGAGAATCAAGATTCTCTGGTCTGATGAAACCAAAATTGGACTTTTCGGCCTGAATACCAAGCGTCACGTCTGGAGGAAACCAGGCACCGCTCATCACCTGGCTAATACCATCCCTACAGTGAAGCATGGCGGTGGCAGCATCATGATGTGGGGATGTTTTTCAGCAGCGGGAACGGGGCGATTAGTCCTGATAGAGGGAAAGATCAATGCAGCTAAGTACACCGAGATACTTGAAGAAAACCTGCTCCACAGTGCTCTGGACCTCAGACTGGGGCGAAGGTTTACCTTCCAACATGAAAACGACCCGAAGCACACAGCCAAGAGAACAAAGGAGTGGCTTCGGAAAAAGTCTGTGCATGTCCTTGAGTGGCCCAGCCAGAGCCCAGACCTGAATCCAATTGAACATCTGTGGAAAGAGCTGAAAATGGCTGTGTACCGACGCTCTCCATCTAACCTGACGGAGCTTGCAAGGATATGCCAAGAGGAATGTGCAAAAATGTCCAGAAACAAGTGTGCCAAGCTCGTAGCTTCTTTCCCAAGACGCCTTGAAGCTGTAATCGCTGCCAAAGGTGCAACATCCAAGTATTAGGCTAAGGGTGTGTACAGATATGTAACCCCTAAATAACCTATTTTTGTCAGTAAAATAAAATAGCATATTTTCTAAAAACCTGTTTTCACTTCGTCATTATTGGCTATTGTGTGTAGATGTTTGAGGCAAACAACAAACTCAATCTATTGTAGTATAAGTCTGTAACATAATAAAACACGGAGAAGGTGAAAGGGGTGTGCAGACTTTCCGGCTTGACTGTAAATAAGTAAGCAATAATGACAGAGGAGCCGGGCATTATACAGTTTGAATGCCCGACGTGGAGGTAGTAAATTGCCCGAGGTGAAGCCGAAGGGCATTCAAACTGTATAATGCCCGGCTCCGATGTCCTTATTGTGCTTATACCATGGTTACCAACAATGATTATATATAGTTAAATTTATATTTATTGATTTTTATCGACTTAATCAGCTGAAATTGAAATATCCTTCCGAGGCCATTTTGGCATGTAGTTTGCCGTTGTCATGCAAAACTGCAAGTTGATAGTTCTATTTGAACAGAAAACATCTTGTTGCTAATTCTATTTCTGGTTACTAGTTCTATTTTGTCTGTAGTTATGCAAAAACCTCTCGTTGCTAGTTCTGAAAACAATGAATTCTATTAGGAAATAAATAGTTCCTTCTCAACTTTATACAATAAAATTAGCACCAATTTTTTTTTTTTTGTCATTAGTTTGATTATTTAAGAAAATAGCATGAAACCACAACTTAATTTACCTCTCTCTCTCTCTCTCTCTCTCTCTCTCGCAGTGTTGCTTTTTAAAAATGCTTTGGTCACGCAGCCTATTAAACAGCCCAGGCTAAAGAAATTGCATTTCAGATTTGCATAATGAGATGGGAACATCTGAAACAATTGCCTACTATAGATAGAGTTTGTTACTGTTAGATGTAACTTGTCATATCTAAAAAATTTCGCTGGATAAAATGTTTTTTAATACACAGATGTTGCCAGCGCTACTTCATAGCCGGGCATATACACAAATTAAATGCCCACCCTCCAGCCAATCAGAATAGAGTATTTATCCAAGCCATGTTAAACACATGTAAAGTAAGACAGAAAATACAATCAAGAAAAGTTAGCAGAGACTGTACGACATGAAGTGCAGGTACGTTTCACAGTCGAGATTAAATACATTTACATTACTGTCAGTATTGGTAGCATACATTAAATGTACGCTGTGACATAATATTTACAATATCCACCCTTTGGAAAAGAGGAAGTGGGAGAAATGGTTGTCCTGACGATATATTTATGATCAGATTTGTTGTAAGCTGTGACCCCGCCCTTTGTCCATTTAGCCCCGCCCCTCCACACTCACCCCTTTCCTGCTGTTTGCGGTTCTCAATGATGCCGGGCGTGTCGACGAAGGTGACCCTCTCCAGTAGCTTGTGGGGCATCTCGACACCGATCAGCCTCTCCAAGAAGCCCTGGCCGAACATCTCCAATTGCGAGAAGGAGCGGGAGCGTTCAGCAACCATCACGATGCCCTCGACGGAGCGGATTTTCTTGCCGTGCATGATCACCGTGAACTCTGAGGTAGTGGGTTGAGCGCCTGTGGAATGGGGGTGGGGGGGGGGGGGGGGTTAGGTTTATTTCTGTGTAGACCTGGTGAGTGAAGCCAATTCGGTGTCTGTGTTCAGCTACTGGTAACTGTTGCAAACTGGTAGGAATGGAGGCATTTAAGTTTGTGTACTTTGAGGGTGAGGGTGTGGGTGTGTGTACCCGTGTAGAGCTGGTAAGGGGAATCATGCAGGCCCAGCAGGTAGTTTATCATGGAGGACTTGCCGACGCTCCAGGGACCCAGAAATAGTACCATGGGCTTGGAGGTGATGTCCCCATCTGTGAGAGAAAGAGGGGGTTACAGCCACAAAGAGAGAGGTGGAGGAAGGAGGGAGAGGTGCTACAGAAAAAAATCTTAAAATCTATCCCATCTCCCGCGCCCCGGTGGTCTGGCTCTCCGGAATCAGAGTACAACCCCGTCCACATCGTGGTGAAACCGGTTAAGGGAAAAAGCGTCTCCGTTCAGCAGTTAGCTAGTGCTTCACACGCCCAGAGTCGTCAGCGAAGCTACAGGAGACGTGTGCTACCGGCGCCTGGTTCAGCTCAGAAGCAAAGACAAAGCAGCAAATAAATATCCAATCCAATCACGGCTGAGGCGCAGCTGGGATGTGCTTGAGCAATTTCTGTGAGCTCATTGCAACGAAACCTTTTTCTCAGCACTCAAGAAAAGCCAGATTGCAGAGGGGTATTGCATTTTAGACTCTAGGTCTGTTCTGGGCAGGAAATCCACCCACAGTATCAGCCATGCAGTGAAAAAGAAGTTAGCCGTTATGGGAAATAGCATCTGTACTTGAAAAAACATTAAAACTAGAAAGTAAGCATTTCCAATACGTCACATATGTACATGTGTAGGCAAGACAGGGAAGCACATATGTACATGTGTTGACATAAAGATGTTTATTTTACAAAAATAGTAATTTACTTTATAAAATATTTTGCTTTATTAAGTATTTGGACAGTGACACATTTTGTTGTTGTTTTGGCTCTGTACTCCAGCACATTGGATTTGAAATGTAACAGTGACTATGAGGTTAAAGTGCAGACTTTCAGCTTTAATATGAGGGCGTGTGCATCCATATCAGGTGAACCATTTAGCAATTGTTGCCCTTTTATACATAGGTCCCCCCCATTTTAGGGGACCAAAAGTAATTAACATAAACCTAGTCATCATATTTAATATTTGGTTGCATATCCTTTGCATGCCATGACTTCAGATATGTGACCCAACATCAAAAGACTCTTGATATCTTATTTTCTGGTACTCTTACAAGGGATACTATAACCTCCCTGCATTTCAGCCAGACCACAGTCGCCAGATAACTAATGAGCTGACAATCAAATAAATAGGATAATGTGCACGACTGAAAAATATGATTATGAAAGGAAAGGTGGCAAATACTTTATGATGAGGGTTTGAATCCGATTGTGCAAACACGGAAAAGAGAAAATGTACCAAGATACAGTACCTGTTCCAGAATATAAAGAAAAGGTTCCATTCTAGAATATAATGCATGTGTGCAACCCATAGTTATATGAAGTAACCAAAATTTTTGTTCTTCCTTCCATTTTTCTGCAGAAGCCCAGTATATCAATTTACATTAATAATAATAATCCTTTGATAATGCACATCAGCTTCAAACTATGCTCACTGCTATGCTATCTAGCCCAGGGTGTTTTGTCGTTTTTGTTTATTTTCACCATAGCCCAGTGGATCAAGACATTAACAGAAGCAGGAAGAGAAATAATAATTTTAAAAAAACAACAAGAGGCAGAGCCTCACAGAGTCCCCTGAGGTGGAGCGAGAAGGGGGCGGGGCTTGTACCTGAGATCATTGTCTGCCGGAGTTCATTGTACTTGTAGGCCTGCTCCATGGGCTGGATGGCGGTGTGATAGATCTCACGCAACCTCTGCAGAGCCACTGGAGGATGGAGAGATGGGACAGAGAGAGATACAAAGATAGAGATAGAGTGAGAGAGGGAGAGAAACAACAGTCAGGGTGGAGGAGAGTAGAAGGGAAGAAGACGAGTGAAAGAATGGAGAAAAAGAAGGGAGAGAGAAAGAAAAGAGTGAATAGAGGGGGTAGAGAGATGGAGTGGAGTAGAGGAAAGGGGGGAGAGGGAAGATGAGGGGAGGAAAAAGGGAAAATGCAGGGGGAAAGGTCATTTTCAAAAACAGAGTAGAAAAGGGAGAGAGACATAGTAGAATAAGGGGAGAGACAGAGTAGAATAGGGAGAGACAGAGTAGAATAGGGAGAGACAGAGTAGAATAGGGAGAGAGACATAGTAGAATAGGGAGAGAGACATAGTAGAATAGGGAGAGACACATAGTAGAATAGGGAGAGACAGAGTAGAATAGGGAGAGACAGAGTAGAATAGGGAGAGAAAGAGTAGAACAGGGGAAGAGACAGTAGAATAGGGAGAGACAGTAGAATAGGGAGAGAGACATAGTAGAATAGGGGGAGAGACAGAGTAGAATAGGGAGAGAGACATAGTAGAATAGGGAGAGAGACATAGTAGAATAGGGAGAGAGAGTAGAATAGGGAGAGAGACAGAGTAGAATAGGGAGAGAGACAGAGTAGAATAGGGAGAGACAGAGTAGAATAGGGAGAGAGACATAGTAGAATAGGGAGAAACAGAGTAGAATAGGGAGAGAAAGAGTAGAACAGGGGAAGAGACAGAGTAGAATAGGGGGAGAGACAGAGTAGAATAGGGAGAGACAGAGTAGAATAGGGAGAGACAGAGTAGAATAGGGAGAGACAGAGTAGAATAGGGAAAGAGACATAGTAGAATAGGGAGAGAAAGAGTAGAACAGGGGAAGAGACAGAGTAGAATAGGGAGAGAGACAGAGTAGAATAGGGAGAGACAGAGTAGAATAGGGAGAGAAAGAGTAGAACAGGGGAAGAGACAGAGTAGAATAGGGAGAGAGACAGAGTAGAATAGGGGAGAGACAGAGTAGAATAGGGAGAGACAGAGTAGAATAGGGAGAGACAGAGTAGAACAGGGGAAGAGACAGAGTAGAATAGGGAGAGAGACATAGTAGAATAGGGAGAGACAGAGTAGAATAGGGAGAGAAAGAGTAGAACAGGGGAAGAGACAGAGTAGAATAGGGAGAGAGACATAGTAGAATAGGGAGAGACAGTAGAATAGGGAGAGACAGTAGAATAGGGAGAGAAAGAGTAGAACAGGGGAAGAGACAGAGTAGAATAGAGAGAGAGACAGAGTAGAACAGGGGGAGAGACAGAGTAGAATAGAGAGACAGAGTAGAACAGGGGGAGAGACAGAGTAGAATACAGAGAGAGACAGAGTAGAATAGGGGGAGAGACAGAGTAGAATAGAGAGAGAGACAGAGTAGAATAGGGGGAGAGACAGAGTAGAATAGGGGGACAAAACAGAGTAGAATAGAGAGAGAGAACGAGTAGAATAGAGAGAGAGAATGAGTAGAATAGAGAGAGAGAACGAGTAGAATAGAGAGAGAGAAAGAGTAGAACAGGGGGAGAAAGAGTAGAACAGGGGAAGAGAAAGAGTAGAATAGGGGGAGAGAGAGTAGAATAGGGGGAGAAACAGAGTAGAATAGAGAGAGAGAACGAGTAGAATAGAGAGAGAAAGAGTAGAACAGGGGGAGAAAGAGTAGAACAGGGGGAGAAAGAGTAGAACAGGGGGAGAAAGAGTAGAACAGGGAGAGAGACATAGTAGAATAAGGGGAGAGACAGAGTAGAATAGGGAGAGACAGAGTAGAATAGGGAGAGAGACAGAGTAGAATAGGAAGAGAGAAAGAGTAGAACAGGGGAAGAGACAGAGTAGAATAGGGAGAGAGACAGAGTAGAATAGGAAGAGAGAAAGAGTAGAACAGGGGAAGAGACAGAGTAGAATAGGGAGAGAGAGAGAGTAGAACAGGGGAAGAGACAGAGTAGAATAGGGAGAGAGAGAGAGTAGAACAGGGGAAGAGACAGAGTAGAATAGGGAGAGAGACAGAGTAGAATAGGGAGAGAGACAGAGTAGAATAGGAAGAGAGAGAGAGTAGAACAGGGGAAGAGACAGAGTAGAATAGGGAGAGAGAGAGAGTAGAACAGGGGAAGAGACAGAGTAGAATAGGGAGAGAGACAGAGTAGAATAGGGGGAGAGACAGAGTAGAATAGGGAGAGAGACATAGTAGAATAGGGGGAGAGACAGAGTAGAATAGGGAGAGAGACATAGTAGAATAGGGAGAGACAGAGTAGAATAGGGAGAGACAGAGTAGAATAGGGAGAGACAGAGTAGAATAGGGAGAGACAGAGTAGAATAGGGAGAGACAGAGTAGAATAGGGAGAGAGAGAGTAGAATAGGGAGAGAGACATAGTAGAATAGGGAGAGACAGAGTAGAATAGGGAGAGAAAGAGTAGAACAGGGGAAGAGACAGAGTAGAATAGGGAGAGAGACATAGTAGAATAGGGAGAGACAGAGTAGAATAGGGAGAGACAGAGTAGAATAGGGAGAGACAGTAGAATAGGGAGAAAAAGAGTAGAACAGGGGAAGAGACAGAGTAGAATAGGGAGAGAGACATAGTAGAATAGGGAGAGACAGTAGAATAGGGAGAGACAGAGTAGAATAGGGAGAGAAAGAGTAGAACAGGGGAAGAGACAGAGTAGAATAGAGAGAGAGACAGAGTAGAACAGGGGGAGAGACAGAGTAGAATAGAGAGAGAGACAGAGTAGAATAGGGGGAGAGACAGAGTAGAATAGGGGGAGAGACAGAGTAGAATAGGGGGAGAGTAGAATAGGGGGAGAGAACGAGTAGAATAGAGAGAGAGAACGAGTAGAATAGAGAGAGAGAAAGAGTAGAACAGGGGGAGAAAGAGTAGAACAGGGGAAGAGAAAGAGTAGAATAGGGGGAGAGAGAGTAGAATAGGGGGAGAAACAGAGTAGAATAGAGAGAGAGAACGAGTAGAATAGAGAGAGAGAAAGAGTAGAACAGGGGAAGAGACAGAGTAGAATAGGGAGAGAGAAAGAGTAGAACAGGGGAAGAGACAGAGTAGAATAGGAAGAGACAGAGTAGAATAGAGAGAGAGAACGAGTAGAATAGAGAGAAAGAGTAGAACAGGGGAAGAGACAGAGTAGAATAGGGAGAGAGAAAGAGTAGAACAGGGGAAGAGACAGAGTAGAATAGGAAGAGACAGAGTAGAATAGGAAGAGACAGAGTAGAATAGGAAGAGACAGAGTAGAATAGGAAGAGACAGAGTAGAATAGGAAGAGACAGAGTAGAATAGGAAGAGACAGAGTAGAATAGGAAGAGAGAAAGAGTAGAATAGGAAGAGAGAAAGAGTAGAATAGGGGAAGAGACAGAGTAGAATAGGGAGAGAGACAGAGTAGAATAAGGGGAGAGACAGAGTAGAATAAGGGGAGAGACAGAGTAGAATAGGGAGAGAGAAAGAGTAGAACAGGGGAAGAGACAGAGTAGAATAGGGAGAGAGACAGAGTAGAATAGGGAGAGAGACAGGGTAGAATAGGAAGAGAGAAAGAGTAGAACAGGGGAAGAGACAGAGTAGAATAGGGAGAGAGACAGAGTAGAATAGGGAGAGAGACATAGTAGAATAGGGAGAGAGACATAGTAGAATAGGGAGAGACACATAGTAGAATAGGGAGAGACAGAGTAGAATAGGGAGAGACAGAGTAGAATAGGGAGAGAAAGAGTAGAACAGGGGAAGAGACAGAGTAGAATAGGGAGAGACAGTAGAATAGGGAGAGAGACATAGTAGAATAGGGGGAGAGACAGAGTAGAATAGGGAGAGAGACATAGTAGAATAGGGAGAGAGAGTAGAATAGGGAGAGACAGTAGAATAGGGAGAGAGACAGAGTAGAATAGGGAGAGACAGAGTAGAATAGGGAGAGACAGAGTAGAATAGGGAGAGAGACATAGTAGAATAGGGAGAAACAGAGTAGAATAGGGAGAGAAAGAGTAGAACAGGGGAAGAGACAGAGTAGAATAGGGGGAGAGACAGAGTAGAATAGGGAGAGACAGAGTAGAATAGGGAGAGACAGAGTAGAATAGGGAGAGACAGAGTAGAATAGGGAAAGAGACATAGTAGAATAGGGAGAGAAAGAGTAGAACAGGGGAAGAGACAGAGTAGAATAGGGAGAGAGACAGAGTAGAATAGGGAGAGACAGAGTAGAATAGGGAGAGAAAGAGTAGAACAGGGGAAGAGACAGAGTAGAATAGGGAGAGAGACAGAGTAGAATAGGGGAGAGACAGAGTAGAATAGGGAGAGACAGAGTAGAATAGGGAGAGACAGAGTAGAACAGGGGAAGAGACAGAGTAGAATAGGGAGAGAGACATAGTAGAATAGGGAGAGACAGAGTAGAATAGGGAGAGAAAGAGTAGAACAGGGGAAGAGACAGAGTAGAATAGGGAGAGAGACATAGTAGAATAGGGAGAGACAGTAGAATAGGGAGAGACAGTAGAATAGGGAGAGAAAGAGTAGAACAGGGGAAGAGACAGAGTAGAATAGAGAGAGAGACAGAGTAGAACAGGGGGAGAGACAGAGTAGAATAGAGAGACAGAGTAGAACAGGGGGAGAGACAGAGTAGAATACAGAGAGAGACAGAGTAGAATAGGGGGAGAGACAGAGTAGAATAGAGAGAGAGACAGAGTAGAATAGGGGGAGAGACAGAGTAGAATAGGGGGAAGAAACAGAGTAGAATAGAGAGAGAGAACGAGTAGAATAGAGAGAGAGAATGAGTAGAATAGAGAGAGAGAACGAGTAGAATAGAGAGAGAGAAAGAGTAGAACAGGGGGAGAAAGAGTAGAACAGGGGAAGAGAAAGAGTAGAATAGGGGGAGAGAGAGTAGAATAGGGGGAGAAACAGAGTAGAATAGAGAGAGAGAACGAGTAGAATAGAGAGAGAAAGAGTAGAACAGGGGGAGAAAGAGTAGAACAGGGGGAGAAAGAGTAGAACAGGGGGAGAAAGAGTAGAACAGGGAGAGAGACATAGTAGAATAAGGGGAGAGACAGAGTAGAATAGGGAGAGACAGAGTAGAATAGGGAGAGAGACAGAGTAGAATAGGAAGAGAGAAAGAGTAGAACAGGGGAAGAGACAGAGTAGAATAGGGAGAGAGACAGAGTAGAATAGGAAGAGAGAAAGAGTAGAACAGGGGAAGAGACAGAGTAGAATAGGGAGAGAGAGAGAGTAGAACAGGGGAAGAGACAGAGTAGAATAGGGAGAGAGAGAGAGTAGAACAGGGGAAGAGACAGAGTAGAATAGGGAGAGAGACAGAGTAGAATAGGGAGAGAGACAGAGTAGAATAGGTAGAGAGAGAGTAGAACAGGGGAAGAGACAGAGTAGAATAGGAGAGAGAGAGAGTAGAACAGGGGAAGAGACAGAGTAGAATAGGGAGAGAGACAGAGTAGAATAGGGGGAGAGACAGAGTAGAATAGGGAGAGAGACATAGTAGAATAGGGGGAGAGACAGAGTAGAATAGGGAGAGAGACATAGTAGAATAGGGAGAGACAGAGTAGAATAGGGAGAGACAGAGTAGAATAGGGAGAGACAGAGTAGAATAGGGAGAGACAGAGTAGAATAGGGAGAGACAGAGTAGAATAGGGAGAGAGAGAGTAGAATAGGGAGAGAGACATAGTAGAATAGGGAGAGACAGAGTAGAATAGGGAGAGAAAGAGTAGAACAGGGGAAGAGACAGAGTAGAATAGGGAGAGAGACATAGTAGAATAGGGAGAGACAGAGTAGAATAGGGAGAGACAGAGTAGAATAGGGAGAGACAGTAGAATAGGGAGAAAAAGAGTAGAACAGGGGAAGAGACAGAGTAGAATAGGGAGAGAGACATAGTAGAATAGGGAGAGACAGTAGAATAGGGAGAGACAGAGTAGAATAGGGAGAGAAAGAGTAGAACAGGGGAAGAGACAGAGTAGAATAGAGAGAGAGACAGAGTAGAACAGGGGGAGAGACAGAGTAGAATAGAGAGAGAGACAGAGTAGAATAGGGGGAGAGACAGAGTAGAATAGGGGGAGAGTAGAATAGGGGGAGAGAACGAGTAGAATAGAGAGAGAGAACGAGTAGAATAGAGAGAGAGAAAGAGTAGAACAGGGGGAGAAAGAGTAGAACAGGGGAAGAGAAAGAGTAGAATAGGGGGAGAGAGAGTAGAATAGGGGGAGAAACAGAGTAGAATAGAGAGAGAGAACGAGTAGAATAGAGAGAGAGAAAGAGTAGAACAGGGGAAGAGACAGAGTAGAATAGGGAGAGAGAAAGAGTAGAACAGGGGAAGAGACAGAGTAGAATAGGAAGAGACAGAGTAGAATAGAGAGAGAGAACGAGTAGAATAGAGAGAAAGAGTAGAACAGGGGAAGAGACAGAGTAGAATAGGGAGAGAGAAAGAGTAGAACAGGGGAAGAGACAGAGTAGAATAGGAAGAGACAGAGTAGAATAGGAAGAGACAGAGTAGAATAGGAAGAGACAGAGTAGAATAGGAAGAGACAGAGTAGAATAGGAAGAGAGAAAGAGTAGAATAGGAAGAGAGAAAGAGTAGAATAGGGGAAGAGACAGAGTAGAATAGGGAGAGAGACAGAGTAGAATAAGGGGAGAGACAGAGTAGAATAAGGGGAGAGACAGAGTAGAATAGGGAGAGAGAAAGAGTAGAACAGGGGAAGAGACAGAGTAGAATAGGGAGAGAGACAGAGTAGAATAGGGAGAGAGACAGGGTAGAATAGGAAGAGAGAAAGAGTAGAACAGGGGAAGAGACAGAGTAGAATAGGGAGAGAGACAGAGTAGAATAGGGAGAGAGACAGAGTAGAATAGGAAGAGAGAAAGAGTAGAACAGGGGAAGAGACAGAGTAGAATAGGGAGAGAGAGAGAGTAGAACAGGGGAAGAGACAGAGTAGAATAGGGAGAGAGAGAGAGTAGAACAGGGGAAGAGACAGAGTAGAATAGGGAGAGAGAGAGAGTAGAACAGGGGAAGAGACAGAGTAGAATAGGGAGAGAGACAGAGTAGAATAGGGAGAGAGACAGAGTAGAATAGGAAGAGAGAAAGAGTAGAACAGGGGAAGAGACAGAGTAGAATAGGGAGAGAGACAGAGTAGAACAGGGGGAGAGACAGAGTAGAATAGGAAGAGAGAAAGAGTAGAACAGGGGAAGAGACAGAGTAGAATAGGGAGAGAGAGAGAGTAGAACAGGGGAAGAGACAGAGTAGAATAGGGAGAGAGACAGAGTAGAACAGGGGAAGAGACAGAGTAGAATAGGGAGAGAGAGAGAGTAGAACAGGGGAAGAGACAGAGTAGAATAGGGAGAGAGACAGAGTAGAATAGGGAGAGAGACAGAGTAGAATAGGAAGAGAGACAGAGTAGAATAGGGAGAGAGACAGAGTAGAATAGGGAGAGAGACAGAGTAGAATAGGAAGAGAGAAAGAGTAGAACAGGGGAAGAGACAGAGTAGAATAGGGAGAGAGACAGAGTAGAATAGGAAGAGAGAAAGAGTAGAACAGGGGAAGAGACAGAATAGAATAGGGAGAGAAAGAAGTGGCAAAGCGCCCAGGGGTGAAAGAAAAAGGAACAAACAACTTGAGAACCATCGACTCATCTGCAGAGCACATTTCTTACAAACACAGATGAATAAAACTGCCAGGAAGATGGAGATGGTGTGGGAACGCACGGGCCTTTCACTAGCTAGCCCAAAACCGCACACATTGCGTAAATGACTCGCTGATCTTCAGGCTCTGCGGCCAGGTGATCAACATCAAAACAATCAAGATAAATAAACGTGTATGTGCACGTTTGCAAAAGTGTGTGCGTTTGTATCCATGCATCTGTGTGTGTACATGCATGTTTCTGTGTGTATGCGTGGATGTGTGTGGGTGAGAACCTGTGCGTGTGTGCCAGCTATTCAAGTCAGTTTTACAAGCCACCACTTAGGACACTTTGACCTGAATTCAATCATTTGCCTTTAATATTGGCCTTGATTCGATAAGCATTTGTTCTTAACTTAGACTTCAAAATAAATGTGTTCTTTTCCTTAATCTTCATAAACCAGTTTGGTGAATTTAATTTCTGAACTCAGCAACAGTGTTGAAGATTTTAAAAAGTATGATTATTTGCATTTAAGTATGAATTAAAATGAGACAGTCCGATTAAATCCAGTCCTTTAACTGAACAAAAAAAATTGAACGGCTAGTTTTTTTCCACAAGCAGTTTGCAACGTTTTGTGGTCAACAAAATTAACCTTTCGTAAATCCCAACAAATTCCTTTCTGTAAGTCAGTTAAAATAAAAATTTGATGGAATCCAGACTTTTGTTCTAAGTCAAGTACCATTTTGGGCTACCTTTCTGAAGAGTTTCCAAAACCGCTTTGAAAGTAATTGCCTGGGATTAGATCTAAATGTATCCAAAGCATAAATCAATTCAAGATTGGCGAGTTGAGCAATAAGCAAAATTAACTCAACATAAAAGTGATAAGAGGTGGTGTTAATTCAATCCAGACTTTTATCACTTGAAGTATCCCCTTTCATTTCTCATAGCGCTAACCACTAATGACAGAGAGGAGAACCCCATCTTGTTAAACCTATCAGGGAGAGGCGTAATAGTTAAGGAACTGGGCTTATAGTATAGCCATAGAGTTATAACCATTGCACCTTTGAGCAGGGGTTCTCAAACTCGGTCCTGGGGAATCCCTGTAGGCTAGTTTTTGTTACAGCCGATCTTTTAGTCAATTAAAGTAGCAAAAACAAGTTTGTCGTTTCAAAGGGTTTCTCTTAAGCTTGGCTTAATTGCATGAAGGCTTGGCTCCTTGCTTTTGTTTTACATAGGTTAGCCAGAGAAAAAAAATTATATTACTAATAATATCTACAAATAATTATTCATTATTAAATATAAGTACCAACAAATAAAACAATAAGATGATACTCGTTTTAAAAGCATCAATAAAAAAACAATGCAAGATATTAATAAATTCACATGCAATAAAAGAAAAAGTCATAATCACCAGCATTGCCAGCAGGCTCCTCAGAGGCAAGCCTGAGCGTTTCCTCGATGTGAGATCTGTCTCGCAGGATGGAGGTCTGCACCTCCTTCTCTGCAGAAAGAAGAACCACCGCGTGTCAGTCCTGAAGACGCCCTCGTTTGCTGTACTTTGCATGTGCCAAAGTTCTATGCGTGTATGACCTCATCCGTCCCATGCAGCGCACGCAGTGTATGATTAATCATAAACTGGATGTCAATAGATCAATGAGAACAATAGTGGCTACAGTGCAGCATAACGCATTAAGATGAAGGCCTTTATCACAGTGAAAGGAAACTGGTATGCAATAACCACATATAACTCCAGAGATACACCATTGATAGCTATACTGGTATTATTTGCTACCACTTTTCATAGGACACTCAAATGATTTATTATTTTTAAAGTCACTGCTTGTACTACCAACTTAAACAGCTAAAGAGCCAAAATATTCATGTGGAAAATTGGAAACTCAAATAGGCTACATGTTGGCCAACTTACTACGAGGCCTATTAAACTGTAAATTACACTAGACTAAACTGTAGATTACACAGAAATAGTATGGAACCCATGCTTGGTTAAATGGATGTATGTCATCAAGGGTCTGAGGTATCAAACAAGCCTCAAGCCATCACTCTGCTGCCAGATATGCAGTAGATATGGATGAATCACTTGAAGGGTTGTTTCTACCGACTCATTTTCCTATTGAACTCTATGGAAAAATAAGAAGTCAGGAGAAACAACCCTTCAAGTGATCCATCCACATCTACTGCATATCTGGCAGCGGAGTGATGGCTTGAGGCTCATTTTATACGTCAGACCCTTGATGACTTTTAGCCAACCATGGGTTCCATACTATTCCCGTGTAATTTACAGTTTAATCTAGTCTCACCCCCCAATTCCCATAAAGATCCATTCAAATGCAGAGAGGTTATAGTATTGCTTGTAAGCGTACCTGAAAATAAGATTAATCAGTCATGACAGTGTCACCTATTTACCTGTGGAATGTTCCAAACAGACGTTTTTTTTTGTTGCCCGTCTCAACTTTTAGCATATATTTACAAAAATCAATAAAATTGATACGGTAAAGCATTAAATATCTTTTCTTTATACCGTTTTCAATTAAATATATGTAAAAGAGAGTTTACAAATCACTGCTTACTGCTTTTATGTGCATTTTACATACTGTACCAACTTTTTTGAAGTGGCCTCACCGGTCACCGTGCAGCACACAGTGCATGATTAATCATAACTTGGATTTCAATAGATCAATGAGAATAGCAGCTACAGTGTAGCATAACGTCATTAAAACGAAAGCCTTTATCATTGTGAAAGGAAATTCGTATGCAATAATCATATATAACCCCAGAACTACACCATTGATAGTGATAGGCCTACCACTTTTGTTGGCTACTCTCAAATGACCTCTTTCTGTGCTTTTCCAAGTTTTAAAAAAAAGACACTTTGTAGGCTACTCCCAAATTAAACAGCCAAAATATTCCTATGGAAATTGGAAACCCATTAAATAGGTTATATGTTCGCGAACTTACTATTAGACCACATATTGCACAGACACAATCCACATAAACCACTATAACCCGTTTAACTTTAGTTAAATAATGTCACAGACATTAATGACCTAAAATCGTCAAAGACTAGCCTATGTTGTTGAGAACATTCTCACCCACAATTAGGCTACCGTTTCAGACAGAAGAATAGGCTACGCGCCTTACATTTTCCGTGCTAGTTGTTCAGATAGAAATATATATGTTCATTATCCGTGAGCTTCTTCTTTTTCTTTGGTTTTAATGGCGGATCACTTCCATTTATGGAGTATCACCGCCAACTACTGAAGGTATTACAATACTTTATATTCTGTTAATCAGTCCAGTCTTTTGTAGGAATGAGAATAAATGTTTAATTATTATGCTCCCAGATGGATTATTGAAAACTGATTTAAGGTCCATATTACTGATTTCTTGCTTTTTTAATTCTTCAGATAATATTTTCCTCTCCTGTGTATATTGTATGCAGTTGCAAAGTACATGTTCCACATTTTCTCTCTCATGACAGGTGTCACATTGTCCAGTTGGTGGTTTTTTAATGAGCTGTAATGATTAATTTAATTTTGTATGTCCTAGTCTCAATCTACTTATGATGCACTCTTCTTTTCTGTTTCGTCCTAATGGTCTGCTAACTCGTCTTTTGAATTTGATATAAATGTCTACCTTTCGTATCCCTATCCCATCTCTCCTACCACTGTTTCTTTATTTGATGCCAGATGTATGATTTTGCCTCTGCTTTACTAATAGGTATTTCTAAGTCTATTTCCTCCCGTTTTAAAGTTTCTTTCATTACTACCAGGGTCGTAACATTTGACGCTAACCTCGTTTCGCGATTTAATTTGCAATATTTTCTCATGTTGAGTTTGATTACCTACAACAAGCAACAACTTTCCTTCACTCACAAATCTGGCCTATTTCATTTCTCCTATTTCCTTTCTGATTGCCTTAGTAAGATTAATTGGATTAAGTTTGTTTTGTTCATGTTGCTCATTAAATATTATCATCACTTTCCATTCCTTTACTTCTTCTGCCTTTTTCACTTCCTTTCTGTCCGATTCACTTTCACTTTTGATTCCATAGTTTTCTTCCTTGCTTTTTTATTTCTGGCCATTGACCATTCAATTCTAGTTCAATTCCCACGTTCGTCATCTGAACCTCGTCTTTCCTACTTTCAATATTTACAGCATTCCTTATATCGCCTCCCTCTGACCATCTCCCTCGACCGCCGTTCAATCTGACACCGTAATTTCTCGTAGATAGAAGCAGTTTTGCTAACTAGCTTTCGTTTTTTAAATCAACCGCCAAACTCTTCTTGAATCTTTTCCGTGAGATTCCAAATAATGTAGCCTATTCCGCTTACCCCCAACTCACCTGTTATGGCCAAGACCAGTAGAGACAGAAAGCAGGCGATTAAGATTATACACTTCATTTTGGCAGACAATCAAATTGGATATGCCAGGGGAAAAGGTCAAAGTGCACGAAAGATGGGGCGGGGCTTTGGACTTTACGATACAACACGAAGAGGAAGTAACACAAAAAAGGGAAGGTATAGTGAATGAACATATTAGCAATCGGTATTGCTAATATGAAAGAATATATATAAGAATATATACAGATGGATCAAAAGATCTAAATTCAGGAAGAGTCTCAGCTGCTTTTGTCATCCCAGAGTTAGAAATTAAGGAGGGGAAAAGATTACCTAATGACTTATCTGTATTTACACTGTATTAAGTGAAATGATGGCTATGGTAATTGCATTACAATGGGTAGAAGAAGCTCAACCAGAAAGGGTGGTCATCTGCTCTGACTCGTATGCAGTATTAATGAGTTTGGAGTCTTTTAATTCCAGTAGCAGACAGGATATTTTATTTGAAATTCTTCAGACGCTATTCAGAATACAAAGACTAAGACTAAGTGTTAGATTTGTATGGGTACCTGCTCATGTGCGAGTTAAAGGGAATGAGGAAGCAGATAAAATTGCAAAAAATGCATTAAAGGCAGACCATATACAGATAGATGTTAAAATCAGGAAAGCAGAGGTTAAAGGGGAAATTAAAAATGAAATTAAAAAGAGATGGCAAGAGGAATGGACCAGGGCGGCAGTGTAGTATAATGGTTAAGGAACTGGGTTTGTAACCGAAAGGTCGCAGGTTCGAGTCCCACGTAGGACACTGCCGTTGTACCCCTGAGCAAGGTACTTCACCTGAATTGCTTCAGTATATATCCAGCTGTAAATGGATACTATGTATAAATGCAAAAATGCTGTGTAAGTCGCTCTGGATAAGAGCGTCTGCTAAATGCCTATAATGTAATGTAATGAAAGTAAAGGTCGGCATTTATTTAGAATAAAACCATTGGTTGAAAATACACAATCTGGACGGGGAAATAGGAAGGAAGACAGGGTTATCACAAGGTTAAGGTTAGGACACACGGGTCTAAATAGTACACTTTTCTTGATAAACAAACATGGAGATGGCAGATGTGAATTTTGTGGTTAACAAGAAACAGTAAATCATGTAGTATACAGCTGCATAAAATATGTCAGACAGAGAGAGAGACTAAAAACCAAGCTACATGAAGTGGGGACACAACTTAATATATACAGAATTTTGAAACAATCAACAGGGGATACATGTATTACATTTCTGTTGGAGTATTTACATTCAACAGGCTTAATAAATAGAATTTGAGTTTTATTATTAATATAAAATAAAATTTTATTATTAGTATTTAAATTTTTTATTTTATTATTAAGCAAGGATATTATTGATTCCCAGTCCACACTCCAGACCAGTGGGTAGCGGTAAAAGCACCACTAAAGTTGTTTGCCAACCGCCATAAAATAGAAGAAGAAGAAGAAGAAGAAACAAAGAAGGGTAAAAAATAAAAATAAATAAAACTACAAAGAAGGGTGTTTGTTGGGCTCTACTGTCAGTTTTATTTAAAAATATATATTTGGGTGTTGACGCCAAAGTGCAATATAGAAAAGTAAGGAAAGGCCAGCACTCACAAAAATGTTCAATACTTGTAGATATTTTTCATTGTATTGCAGTTGTCTGTATAGCAATATATGCTATTCAGACAAGTGCCTAATACAATTAAAAATATCTACAAGGATTGGCTAAGTCAGTCACCCATTCTGAATCCAATTAAAAAATGTTTCATGTGCTGAAGAGAACTTAAGGCAACTAGCCTCTGAAACAATCAGGAGCTGTAGATAGCTGCAGTACAGACCTGGCAGAGAGGCAGAGAAGATACTCAGCACCTGGTGATGTCTATGGGTCACAGACTTCCAGTAGTCATTTCATGCAAGGATATGCCACTGTGAGAATGTATTTATTTTAATGTACACTGCCTGGCCAAAAAATAAGTCGCCGTTGCACCCGTCATGCATGCATAGTGCCCACTGTACAAGCCTCTGGAGGCAGTGTTATGATCTGGGGTTGCTTAAATTGGTCAGGTCTTGGCTCAGCAACGTTATGCAGCAATAAAATGAAGTCAGCTGAGTACCTGAATCTACTGAATGACCAGGTTATCCCATCAATGGGCATATTCCAGGACGACAATGCCAAGATTCATCGGGCTCAAATTGTGAAAGAGTGGTTCAGGGAGCATGAGGAATCATTTTCACACATGCATTGGCCACCAGAATCCTGATCTTAACCCCATTGAAAGTCTTTGGGATGTGCTGGAGAAGACTTTACGGAGTGGTTAGACTCTCCTGTCATCGGGATTTAAATAAATACAAGATCTCGGCCAAAAATGAATGCAACTCTGGACGGAAATAAATGTTGTGACGTTGCATAAGGTTGTCGAAACAATGCCACGACGAATGCGCGCCGTAATCAAAGCTAAAGGCAGTCCAAAGAAATATTAGAGTGTGCAACTTTTTTTTTTTTTTTTTTGCCCAGGCAGTGTACATTAGAAGCACAACATTTGGTCTGGGAACATATAGACGACGTGGTCCGTTTGTATATTGGGGGAAATGACGCCCTGATGTCTGGCTGGTTCCGGAGATGTCTCGTCACAATCGTGTCTCGAAACCAATCAGGCAGGGCTAAGACCACACCCCCCAGGACTACTCAACGCAAATGGACCTGTTAGAACCGTATAAACACACTAAACTAAAATGAGTGTAACCTTACATGGGTTCTTATGGCCTCCTTGTCGTTTTGCTATGAACATCGGATCCGTCTCTTCAATAATACCGAGGTTTTAAAGCCCCAGGGAACAAAGCACAAACACAACAAAGTACAAAACATGACTACTTTCATTTAAAAAGCATTAATATATCCCAAATATTATGTTGCCCTGAAATGGGGGGGAAATGTCTTTGTCCCAAACATTATGGAGAGCACTATATACACTGCTCAAAAAAATTAAGGGAACACTTAATCATCACAGTATAACACCAAGTCAATTAAACCAAACCGGTCACGCTGGATGATGTTGCAGGCAGCATAACATTCGCCACGGCGTCTCCAGACTCTTTCACGTCTGTCACATGTGCTCAGTGTGATACCTGCTCTCATCTGTGAAGAGAACGGGGCACCAATGGCGAACCTGCCAATTCTGTTGTTCTCTGGCAAATGGCAATCGAGCTGCACGGTGCTGGGCTGTGAGCACAGGTCCCACTACAGGACGTCGGGCCCTCATGCCACCCTCATGGAGTCTGTTTCTGACAGTTTGGTCAGACACATGTACACGAGTAGCCCGCTGGAGGTCATTTTGTAGGGCTCTGGCAGTGCTCCTCCTGTTCCTCCTCGCACAAAGGAGCAGATACCGGTCCTGCCGCTGGGTTGTTGCCCTTTTACGGCCCTGTCCAGCTCTCCTCGTGTAACGGCCCGTATCTCCTCCATGCTCTTGAGACTGTGCTGGGAGACACAGCAAACCTTCTTGCGATGACACGTATGGATGTGCCATCCTGGTGGAGCTGGACTACCTGTGCAGCCTGAATGGGCTGCAGGTACCGCCTCATGCTACCAGTAGTGACAAGGGCACTAGCAAAATGCAAAGCTAGAGAAAAATCAGTCAGGAAAGATAAGGAGAGAGAAATATATACAGCTCTGGAAAAAAACGCTGCAAAATTTATCAGTTGTCTCGTTTATATTTTAGTTCTGTACTCTAGCACTTTGAGTTTGAAACGATACAATGAGAATGAAGTGA
Source organism: Ilyophis sp. 1 JC-2022 (assembly GCA_022702515.1). Classification (NCBI taxonomy): domain Eukaryota; kingdom Metazoa; phylum Chordata; class Actinopteri; order Anguilliformes; family Synaphobranchidae; genus Ilyophis; species Ilyophis sp. 1 JC-2022. The sequence goes on from CM040394.1 coordinate 96,513,002, forward strand.
AGTGCAGACTGTCAGCTTTAATTTGAGGGTATTTTCATCCATATCGGATGAATCGTTTAGAAATTATAGAACCTTTTGTACATAGTCCCCCCGCCCCATTTTTGGGCATCAAACAATATTGGACAGTTTAACATTATGTAGAATAAAGTAATAATTTTTTATATTTGGTCGCATATCCTTTGCATGCCATGACTTCCTGATGTCTGTGACCCAACAATATCAAAAGACTCTTGATATCTTATTTTCTGGTAGTCCTACAAGTGATACTATAACCTCCCTGCATTTGAATGGATCTCTATGGGAATTGGGGGGTGGGACTAGATTTAGCTGTGATTTAAACTGGAACAGTGTGGAACACATGGTTGGCTAAATGGCTCTAAGTCAGCAAGGGTCTGACTTATCAAACAAGCCTGAAATCATCACTCTGCTGCCAGATACGCAGTAGATATGGCTGGATAACTTGAAGGGTTTCTTCTCCTGACTTATTTTTCCAGAGTTCAATAAGAAAATCTGTCAGGAAAAACAAATGCCATTACACGAGTGACCAATAAAAATAAAATTAGCAAAACCAGACGACATTGTTTCTTGCCCCGTTAAAGCCCAAAACCTTGTTTCGTTCCATGTGCCAATATTACCAAACTAGTACATCCATTGTAATTTGTGTTGACCACATTAAAAAATGCAGCACTGGTTAACTGAGTGCTCTATGCCCAGTTCAGCCAAACGCATACAAATCTGTCGTTCGGACTCGTCTGAAACTACCTCTGAATATACCGATTAAAGCTTGCACGTAGTCATTGTGCCGTGATTTTGTCTGGTTTTGTTTTTATTTTCCCTTTGTTTGAAGACTCACTTGCCCTCTGGCTGCTGCTAAATGTTTTTCTGTTCCCAGCATTTAAAAATGGTGTTTGTTCTGCTTGGCGACCCTTGCAAATATTGTGTTTGACCAATCGGTGATCACCCCAATAGATTGTGTACTGCACGAGCAGGGACTAAAAAAGGCGCATACGGAATCATGCTCCAGGAACCAAAATCGGCCCGGGTTTCTGGAGGTGGAAAGTCAAAAGTTCTCGAGTTCCAGAAAAAGTTCCTCTGGTGAAAAAGGCCCAAAAGATTTGTTTTGTCCAGTTCAAACATTGGATAGGCATGATTACATTATTATCACACATTTTGAATGGTATTCAGTAACATGGATAAATAATAATAAGTGAAACAAGGAAAGAAAAGTTGTAAAAAACAAAGTACAAAGTTTATTATTCTGTCTTTACAAAGGCACACGCCTCTTCCCCCCCCCCACATTTTTTTTAATTATTATTTTTTTAAACAAAATATAGTAGCTTCAATGATCATGAGGGCAGACACTCTGTCCAACAGAAACGAAACAAAATATAAAAAACAGAAGGTGACAGACACAGGAGGATTGAGAGAGAGAGAGAGAGAGAGAGAGAGAGAGAGAGAGAGAGAGAGACAGACAGACAGACAGACGGGGGGGGGGGTCAGGGCAGAGGGACGTCACACAGCTGTTCGGTTTTAACTCGCAGCGAAAGAGCTTTTTTTTTGAAGGGTCCTGTCTTTTAAGAAAAAAGAAAAGAAGAAATCCACTACTCCACTAATATTACAGTAAGTGCTTGAGCTTCATCACCCCCCACCCCCACCCCCACCCTTCACATACAAAATAATAAAAAAAACCACTTTGATATGTTTTTGATGTTTCTTACAAGGATATCTGAATAGTAGAAAAAAAAGACAAACATTAAAAAACGTTTTATAACAAGAGAACAACCCCATGGCTTCGTTAGAGGAAATGCTTTTTTAAAATTTTATTAAAGCATGGGGTACTTTAAAAAAAAAAAAGATACAGGAGACCACATGTATTTCAATAACCTGACATCAGGACACCCCCCACCCCCACCCCATTCCCGACTGCTCTGCCCTGCTAAAGACATATTTGAGGGTGTTGTTCTTATTTTCCTGTCAATTTGAAACAGCTGCACCTGCAAACGCCCAGAACGAGAGGTGCTATGAGCAGACCTCGCAGTGACCTCTACTGACCCCACACAGGCGGGAAGTCACCAGTCTGTGTGACCTCTACTGACCCCACACAGGCGGGAAGTCACCCGTCTGACAAAAAAGATCAAAGCGTTCAAGACATTCCTTCTAAAAAGAACACATCGTACTGATAACGGTCACTGGCAGGATAATGTACTGCTCTTCATCTTGGAGAGAGGGGGGGACATTTTTTAAAAGTGAAGCAAAAAATTCCTGGAATGTGTCATATGAATCATACCACGCCTCCTACGTCCGTCTACCTGCCACCCCCCCCACCCCCCCACATAGTCGGAAAGTCCAGGGGTCAGAAAGTAAGTCCTGCCGTGTGTTCCTTCCACCCATGAAGTCAGCCGATTCCACTAAATAGTTCCACCTCGTGGCTGAACAATTGTGCCAATGAGCAAATCCAGGTGATTGGAACAAAATAGTGGGGGGAGGACTTTTTACTTTCTGAACCTGGATTTTCCACTTTGACCCACATCTGGGAGGGGGGTAGGAGGTCAATTTAAAAAGCACAAAACTGCATGAGGGTAACTGTGCCCCCTTCTCTCAAGTGCTCTGTCACCACCCACTCCCCACCCAGACTGTCTGCAATCCCCTGCGCTGTGCAGTCCCCCCGGGGGAGCCATGCCGCCCCTCCCCCCAGATTTGAGCAGTGCGCAAAGCGGGTCGGTCCGCTTTCATGACCTGTTGTGCAGGTGTGCTAAAAACAACCCCCCCACCCTCCAAAAATCCCTCATTTCTAAAGGGCCTGAAACACGTGTACTCCCGGCACCGTTATTTACACAAATTAATTTACTAGAACAACGGAATTTATAACGAAACTGATTGCTGCGACACTGCAGGACCTATCGTATGGTAAAATGCATAGAGAGGGTTACCCATGACACCTAAAACGCACACACGCACACACAAAGATAGGGTAAGACACAGAACCAAACAAAAATTAATAATAATTTTTTTTTTTTTTACAAAAACATTAAACAGAGAAAGAAAAAAGGCAGGAAGAGGCCGCACCTGAAGGTTAGCTTATTCAACGCAATGCAAAGATGGCGATAAAATGATACACACGATTCAAAAAGAAAAAGAAAAAAAGAAAAGAAGCAGCGTATGAAAGGAGGAGTCCAGGAGGGCCGGCGGCAGAGAGGTCGGTCGGACGGCTCTGGAGGTGCGGCAGTTTCAAAAGCGTGTAAACAGGGGCCTAGCTATGCGGAGGGTCTTCACACAGAGTGAGAAACAGTAAGTGCACTCTCCTCTGCCCCCACCCCCCCACCCCTCTGTGATAATACGCCCCTCTACCCCCCCACCCCCCCCCATTTTTAAATCTAGTGCCCCCCCCCAGAGTCACGACCGCACCGCTCCTCCAATTAACGACACATTTCCTCTAAGTCAGAAGCCAGGAGTGTAAAAACCAAATTCCTCCCCCCCCCCCCCTCAACGTTTCAAACGCTCACTGTGTCAAGCGAAGCAAAGCCTTCTGGACATGAAAAAAACTAACAAAATAAAAATGAGTGAGAGAGAAATATATGCGTATATATATCATGTAAAAAAATGAGAATGTAGGGGGGGTGGATTTCGGGCGGCCCCCAGCTGCACGGCCAGCAAGTGTGAGTGTGGTAGGGCCCACGTTGGAGGTCTGATGCCAGCAGATCTCCTCAGTGGGGGGGGGGGGGGTGTAGTGCCGGGCAATAGACCTCCGCATGCATGTGTTCTGGATGTAGGTGACTGTTATACTCTTTTCCAGAGAGAGAGAGAGAAAGAGAGGGGGGGGAGAGGGAGAAAAAGTGAGAGAGCGTGAGAGCAAGATAGCGAGAGAATGTATTTGTGTATGCACAAATGGGTCTCTGGTTCACAATCCGGATGTCAGTTTTTTCAGCTTTTTCCAAGCGCTGTGTGTGTGTGTGTCTGTTTGTGTCTGTGTGCGTGTGCGTGTGCGTGTGCGCATCGGAGTCCCTCCCTTTCCCCCACCCCCCTCTCAGACGTGGATCAGGGCACTGAACTGTCCTCAGGCCCCTCAGAGCCAGTGTCCGAGTCGGCGGATTCCTGCGGCGGTCGCCCCGGGGTGACGATGACGGCCCGGCGGGGATCGTCCTCGGCCCCGCCCGCTTTCTCCTGCGTGCCCTCGATGTGCTGGATGGCCTGGACCAGTTGGAGAGAGACAGCACCGTCAAAATGCAGCAGCGCCACCTGGTGCACAAGTGGCAGCAACAACAGCGCAGATGGGGGTTCCTAAAACTAGACCCGATGACACGCCGATGACACGCCCAGGACTCTGCAGGGTGGCTGCAAGGCTCAAATGCACTGCCCTTTTAGTTCAGATTCAAAGCGCTACATTTTTGCTAGCCTTTGCATAATTTGGTATAATTATGTGCAGTTTAAAAAAAATATTATTTTTCGAACACCAAAACCCTGCAAGGCCTCTGTTCTGTAAACTTGTGTTGTCTAACAGTTTTCAAAGCATCCGCACACAAACCCGCACGCACGCACGCACCTGCACGATGGTGTCAAGATTCTGGCGCGATGTGGACACTGCGTTGATGACGGAGGTCGGGCCCATGGTTACCACGGTGACGTGATGGGGCGGTGGCGGCAACGCTGGCGCGGGAACGATGACCGTTGCATGATGAGTGGGGGCAGGGGGTGTGGCAGGGGCTAGCACCTGGGGGGTGGGAGAAAGAGGAGTCACAGACATTTTATTTATTTATTTAATCCCATTGAGAAATACAAATCTATTTTACAAGGGAAATCTGGCCAAAGCAGTACCTTTTAAAAAAAAAATATTTTTATGAAACACTAACATTTCCCAGAAGAAAAGACAACCATTACAAGGCTGCGATAAAAGTAGCTTGCTAAACTTATACAGGTTGGGGAAAATGGGGAAGAATAAATCCCCAAACTTTTATTGTGACACCACTGTCATTGTGCCAGAAAGCGCCCTCTAGTGGACAGATGCCACACTGCTTTGGCAGTACAGTGCAGTGAGTCGGTGCGATTCTGATTGTTCAGTCGCTGTGGCACGGAGGAGAGGAGGATGCATTTTTCGAGTATTGGGACGCATCCCTTGTGTGTGTGTGTGTGTGTGTGTGTGTGTGTGTTACCTGTGGGCTGCGGGAGGACTCTCTCTCCAGCTGCTCGTGTTGCTGCTGCAGTCGGAGCAGAGACTGGGTCTGTGCGTGCTGCTCCTGCACCTGCTGTGCGATCACCTTCAGCTTCTCGGGGTACAGATGAGCGTCCAGAGAGCGGATCTACACACACACACACACACACACACACACGGATCACTGTTAGACTGCGCAGTACATTATCTCCAAATGATAAACACACACATGCATAATGTGATTCTCTTAGTTTTTCTTTCACATGCTAATCCTTTCATAAAAAGCTGGATATATAATGAAGTTTTCTATTTAACTGCAGTACCTCACCTGGATACGAACACTCAACCTTGCAACTCAGTAACTTTATATTAGTTATAAGCCCAGATCCCCAACCAGTACACACACACACACACACACACACACACACCATAAACTGAAAAAATTGACAATAGTGTTAACCAAAAAAGGTCACTCAGATCCGTAAGAGTGTGAAAAGGTATCTAAACAATTCTCAGCCAGGCACACGCGAGTTTCACTCGAGAAGCCTTGATTTAGAGGCAGTTAAACGCACTGAAAACGACCTGCGCACAGCGGCACGCTCCTTCTCCAGGGAGACAAAAAAAATGTAAGCGAAAATGAGCAAGTGCCTGGAAAAGGATTCCTCTCTGGTCACACTTTTGTGGATGTAAATTTATTTACTTATTTATTTTATATATATATATTTAATACGATTCTTTTCTGGCTATGGAGTCATTAGAATACTTGCTGTATCATAGTGAGCACCTGAACAGACCCTGACACACCTGCTTACATTCGGCTGACTGGTGGGATAAGACACCTCCTAGCCCTGGGCTAAACTTCACACCTGCATGGGTAAAACGCTGAACCGAGCCCAAGGCCTGAGCCCCCCTGTGTCCTGTCACTCGGAAATCACCTGAAATACGACGTCGAGATCGCAGGTGTGGAAAAACGAGAAATCTCGGCCCCCGGGCTTAACCCCATGGGCTGGATGGAGATCACAGGTCAAACATGAAACGTGACCGTCTCTTCCAAACAGACCTGAATCTGAGAAGCATTTCTAAAAATGTAATTCGAACCCAGCCACACCCCCCGACCCCCTTACCTGTTCCTTCCCTTCTCTCACCCGGTGGTCACCACTTTCTCTCATTCCCATTTGTTCTACATCATATAGCCCGGGTGCATTGCCCTCCCTTAGCTATGACCCCTCCCCCATCCTCACCTGGTCCTCCAGCATCATACGGACCGAGCGCTCCTTATCTAGCTGCTGCCGGAGCTCGATCATCTCTCGACGGAGATCCTCCGCCTTCTCCTCCTCCAGGATGTCCGGTGACCCGATCCCCTCATCCTTCTCCTCCGTGCGCCTCCTCTTTGGTGAGGAGCCGCTGAACTCCTGCGGGAGATGAAGGCGGGGGGGGGAGGGGGTGAGAAGGAGTGAGCGATTGAGAGAGAGCAAGAGAGAGAGACTGAACAAATGAGGGAGAAGGGAGATTACAGCAGTGCAGTAAAATCTCTCCCAAGATGGGCCTTCAGCCCCATTGCAAACCGCAAGCATTTTGAGCAGGATGTGGATTCTGACCCAGGATCAGTCTCTAAGTCTAAAGGCTGCAGAGTCGGCAGGTTCTTGTGATTTCCTTTCAATCAGCAGCCAGTTTCGGCCGCGGTAAGTAGGACTCTTCGGCCAATCAATGAAAAGTTAAGCTCTTCAGTGCAGAAACACACCAAAAGCCATTAAATACTTGCAGCCCTCCAGGGTTTTACCTCAAAGCCCTGGTTTAAGGGAAGAGTTTATTATGCATTTAAGAATGGACTGGAAGATGGTCACCAAAAACCTTTCGACAAACAAAGCACAAAGTACGTCATTCCTGTCAAGACTCAAGTGTCCGAATCAGAGCACTATCTACTGTGTCCTGTCTCCTGTGTACCGTTTACTGCGTACCGTTTAGTATGCGACGTCCAGTAAGCAAAAAGACTATCCTCCATACTATTTTCCAACCACACTGTGGAAGTGTCGTAGGACGTCCATAGACTGTATAGAAGACGTCCATGTGCGGTCATGTCACATGTTGTTATTGAAGGAAAATCAGCGAAGCGGAGCATAATTTTTCAAACGAAGCTGCGCATGATATTTACGCGACCAAAATGTTTGCGTCCTTCTTGAAAAAGTATGATCCCGAATATACTCAGCGAAACCCCAGTTATATAAGGAAGTATATCATCCGGGGGTTTTAAGTATACTACATTTAGAGAAACTTTTTGCTTACCCAACTACTTTCTCATCCCGGCTACTCAACAAGCCTACTCGATAGTGTGGAAGAGTGCTGATGCGGACACAGCCAATGATTTTATTTATGCAAACCTGAAAACTTTCAGGGATTTTCAAGGACTGCGGGAAACCTGAGACTCCAGTGAACAGGGGGGGGGGGTCACATGTCTTACCTGGATGAAGCGCTTGAGTTGTGTGTTTTGCTGCAGTAGCCGGGTCTTCTCCTGCTCCAGGGAGAAGATGTAGTCTGCCGTCTGCTGCAATATGGCCGCCTATGGGGGACATTCAATTTATATATAGATAAATATACAGTGCCTTTCTAAAGCGTTTTGAGCACTTGTCCATCGGTTTTCAAGCATCGAGACCCCCCGTATGTGACTGAAATAATCAAGTCCTATAATCTCATTAACAATGCAACCAAGATGGCAGGTGAAATGAGCAACTAAGCTATTTCTACTTTCATTCAGACCATTTTTAATTTAACTTTTTTATTTTTTTATCTCTCACTTGTCCCTTCGGACAAGCGGATGGAAAATTTTACTTGTCCGACCAAAAAGATATACTTGCCCCGGACAATAGGACAAGCCGTAATATCAAGCCCTGTAATATGTATTACACACACGCGGTTGTTGGTTGGCGGTGAGGGTCTCACCTTGCTGAGCTTCTCTCCGTCGCTGTGGGGGATGAGGGTCTTGAGCGACTGGAAGCCGGCGTTGATGCTCTGCATGCGGCGGCGCTCGTTGCTGTTGGCGATCTCCCGGCGGATGCGACGCTCCTGGTCGCGCGCGGTCTCCGGGGTCAGGGGAATGTTAGCCAGACTGGGGGGGGGCACGCACAAAGGGGTCAGGGCAAATTGACTACAGTCAGACACTGACTTCCTGTTTTAACCAAGAGTGTATTCCACTTCAATCACATGAAGTGATGCTGGCCAATGTGGAATGTTGCACAGACAGACAGACAGACAGACAACGCATTGTCTGACATTCTAAAATCATAAATAATAAAATTTCAATTTAAGGTTCTAATCAGCTGGTCATTATATGCACAAGCTCTCGGCATCTGGAATGCGTTACCATGGCCACATATCCAATATCACTATTGATTACAAACTCAGAATGTGAGCAATACAAAAATGCAGTTCTTAAAAGGTTACACACAAAATGAAAGTGGAAGTACAAAAATGTTCTCCCAAGCTTGCCAAAGCACATGTACAGTTGCAAGATTGTAACAAAACCCAAAATAACCCCTTTAACTTTTTTTTTTTTTTTGACTGGTCAGTAACAAGTGGAAAGTTCCCGGTGAAAACAGCATGAGTGGCGCACAGCGTCTGAGGTTTTGCAATAAAACCCCAAAAGTAAGGTCTCCACCATGACTACAACAGGTTACAGAATGTTCTAGAGTTCAAATCCATTGTCCCGGCATTCCAATCCTGCTCTGAGCCACGGGACGTTCTGCGTATCGCGAGCGCACAGCGCGGATAACGCCCTCGCCCTTCTGACTCCGGTCCGGGTCTGTGACACCGACCTGGCCGAAACCCAGCCGCTCACAACCATCACGCAACGCTAACGGCCTGCAAGCGGGACGGCCAGCTGACCAGATGGGGAAAGAAAACGGGGCTCGAAAAACAAGGAATTTGTTCAACATTTTTATTAAATTCAGTTTTCTGACCAAAAAATGCGGACAAAAAGAAACCCAGCATGGCGTTCATCTGCAATTTTTTGTAGAAATTGTGGATGAATATTTTTTTTTAAACGGATGCATTCCGGATAGACCCTAAAATATATACGCGTGTCTGGGCACATAACGGGGTGGGTCTGGGGACAGGGGTGGTTATGACTGTAGGGCATAAGAGAATATGAAGCCTGTATATTCATCGGATGCACACCTCTCGTGGTAGATCAGCACGATGGAGGGCTCATTAGTCCCAAAAGCGCTGGCTTCTTATCAGTGAACGCTCAGCTGTTCAGTGCAAACATGGGAAACAATGCTCCAGACCTCCCACAAAAAAGGGGAGGGGGGGGGGGCTGGAGGGGTCTGCTTCCTCACTGCCCAAAATACAGGGGCCACAGCGCCCCCTTCACCCCACCCCACCTGCAGAAGGCAGGAAGCGCGATCATTAGCGATAATTACCCCCGGACAAACGGCGAGCTGATGCAGCGTGAGTCACCTCTTAGTCTTCTGAAGGAAGCCTTTCAGTTACATTCAACCAGGAAGATTTCCTACTTCCTTCTTAAAAATACACACTGCAGTTCTCTCGCATACACGACTGCGCAGTACCGACGGGCGGCGATACAAAATAGGACATTCCACCAACAACAAGGTGAGAAAGAGCGAGAAAGAAACTGGCAGCATTTCACAGGTCTGAGCTTTCAATCCCAGGGATCTGTGCTTCACAGACTCGGAGCAATGAAATAAACACAGCAGGAGGCTGTAAAATAGCCAGCTTGGCACCAACGCGAAAACACACGCGAAGAGCGACTTACTGATTTAACGGCTACAGCCACCTTGTTTATCGTGATGAAATCGGGGGCCCACGCTCCCGTTTCATCAAGTTTATGCATGTCATTTATTTAATTACTGCCCCGTTACCTCACCCCCCGCCCAAACCCAAAACTGGAACGGTCAATTATTTGTATGGCCCGCCGCGTCCCTGTAGCGTTCCACCGTCGATTCGGAACTGCGGATGGCGGGAACGTCCTAGGAGACGCGCGGAGCCGTCCACTGCCGCTTCTTCCTCTCGACAGACCGCAGTGCCGTTTACACAACTGGCGCGGGCGGACCACGAGCGCTCAAATCGAGCCGAGCGGCTTGCTCTTGCGTGACATCGCGAAGGAATACCCCCCACGGTCCCAAATACTCCCCCCACAGGGGGCGACGCGTGTGCCCGACCGCAGACCCCACCATCCAATCGGCGTGGATCAGGATCCCATTCCAGAACCAAAGAGCGTTTTACGGCACCAAGAGCGAGGTCTTCGGCCAGACGGACCACCCGTCATCCTCTGCAAACGCAGCATCTGGCAAAAAACTATTTTTCCACGCCAGTTCTCACTCTCAGAAACACTAAGACAGAGTATCAACTGTGATGCTACCAGTGAGATGTCTGCACTGTGAGCAATAATTCAGAATGGGAAAATGTGCAGAGTACAAGCGAGTCATTAGAAATGCGGGGTTCTTTTGATTTGATAAAGCGGACTAGTTTTATCGTTTCAGTTCAATTCTTAGCAGAAGCCAATTCCTTTACGAGTGCTGTGCATTTAGCCGTTTATTTTACTGAGCCGAACATTAAAAACGCCATCTTTGCAGCAAAATCAAAGGGGATCTCATGGGGGACAGGCGCTGAGAGTTGTTGTGACCCAAATTAGATTTTAAGAAATCTTCACTGGGAAACTGCAGGCTACATATTCAGAATAAACTGGCAATCCAGGTCAGCTGCTGACATCACAGATTGAACAAAGCACTCATTCTGGGCACATGGAGGCAAAGCTGTCATTTTCTCACATGCACAAAGCACCAAGCAGCTTGGGAACCAAGCCAAGCAGCCCCTTTAATTTGAGATTTTATCAGATTGAGATAAAGACTGTATGCCAAAATATTAACAGGCTAAAAATACAAGATTGTTGCATTGTATTTTTTGCCATTGCTGAAGTAGTATTCTTTCAAGAGTATTAAACAAATAACTATGTGCACAATAATAAATACAATATCTGATCAAGGTAGCTATTAAACAACTTCTGATTCAATAAACTGTAACCCTACATTTAGGACGTCTAATAATGTGCCCGATGTTCCATATGCCTTTGTGGGCATGAGCAGTAGGCTACTTGTGTGCAACTCGCAGTATCCGGCTGCATAACAAAATTCTCTGAATGGTTTGCTTCAGGTAGGAGCATTGTCCTTTGTCAGCAGAGATCTACACTTGTTCTGCTGGAGATTCGTGTAGTCCGTGGACAAATCTGTTTACATGGGGCAGATAGCAATGACAGTAGAATTAACGAATTAGAAAATGTAATTTAAATCAAGCAATCAATCGAAACGATCACTTATTTATAAGACCAAGTTATTTTTGACTTGATCACCAGGTCCCGCAACATCCTCAAATTCCCAAGATCCCGTTCGCTACATTCAAGTGAGTGACTACGTTTCCCAGACTGCGTGCACTTGAATGGCCTCCGATCCCTCCGCCTTCTTCCACAGGAGAGGTTGCAGACGCATTGACGGGCCTGTTTCACAATACACACCCCCTTTTCATTAAAAGACCACTTTATAATTATCTCTCGGTTGCCAAATATACCCTCGCACGGAATCGATTGGAAAAAAAGATAAGTGTCCGCATCGTAATATCAGTTAGACAATTCTGTATTTACGCTGTAAAAAAAAATATCAGTCGAGCTCTCCGCCATTAGAACAATGCGACTCGGCTTCCTTTACGCCTGTCCATGCGGCAGCATGGCAAAGCTGCGGGGATAATGGACGCAGTGCACACGGGTGTGCTCGGCGCCGAAATAAAAACCAAGAAAACCCAAATAGGCTAAATTTCCTCCCATTCACGCAGCGTTGTTATGATTTTACCCCCCATCGCGAAATCGGCTTCGATGTGGAAATAAACACGGTGTGAAAAGAGAGACGACGCAGGAGCCCTCGCCACTTCAGCAAACGCCACAAGCATGGCCGCATTTGCCCACAAGAACTTCAGCCCGCTCAACCCCGTTTAGCGAAACGGTAATCCAGAAGCCACAATGCTCGGACAGATAGCCTAGCTGTTGCAACATTACTACGCAGCACGTGGAAGTGGCCGTCTAAGCCCCTATATATTTTTATTATTATTTCAAAACTGAAGAAAAACCTGCGAGGTACAGGATAATATTTTTGGAAAAAGATATGATCAAACAGCTTCCCCCTGGAGCCTTGCGACGGGGCAACAGCGTGGTGTAGGATCAGACCACGTGGTTTATGTTTGTTACACACAAAATGTATCGATTTCACAAATAAATTGACAAAGTAACGGTAATACATCGTGTCCCATAATAGTACCAAACAGTGCAGCATCTAATTAGTACAATTAACTCAATCTTAACCAGTTATATGGGTCCCACTACAGGAGTATACTGGTGTACACAATAACACAAATCCAATCAAGCATGTTGGCAGACCAACATCGCCTTTGCTGGTACGAAAAGCACAATACACAGGTAATTAACACAAATGGCTCATTTTTAACGGGTGCAACAAATCAGCGCATACACACCTACAAAGACCCCCGATCACTTCTTTCTCCGTTTTCCTAAAATGTTGCAAGGAAGGCACCTTCTGTGCTGGTACCATAAAATACTCCATGCTTTTCTCTCCAGTTTTGAGTCCTCGTTTCTTCCGTTATTATTGTTGTAATTTTCTGTTGTTGTTGCTGCTGCTGCTGCTGCTGCTGCACTCCCCTCCCGTGCGTGCAAATCCTTCAGATCCGTTCTGTAGTGTAATTGTTTTGTTTTTCCCAACAATGAAAATTCCTGTGATATATATTTTTTTCTCGTCTGTGCATATGTATATAGCCAAGTGTTCCGAGTTGTAATGTTACTCTACTTCCAGCTGATGGGGTTCCCTCGATGTGTGTGTGGCGCTCTCCGTCTCCCTCCCTCTCCCTCTCTCTCTCTCTCTTTCTGTATGTACGTGTGTATTTGCAGCTGATCGGATGTCTTTCAAGGCGGGAAACAGCTGGTTGGAATCACACAGCACTACGAAAGCCTCCTTCCGCAGAGTAAGGGATTGCATGTAAACAAAGGACTATTTAAACCAGGTTTGGGAAGGGGGGACAAGTATGAGATTTACGAGCGCAACGAAAACTCATTTTGTGATGCATAAAATAGTAGCTCGCGGAGGAAAAAATGATTTACTAAAGTCATAATATATGTTGAACACCGAACAATGATCGATCGTACAAGAGTGCGCGTGAGGTGTATGACATTTTATTTATTACAAAAATAATTATATATATATTTTAAATTGGGTTCCTTTATTTTCTATCTACATCTAAGTGGAGGAAATGTGAATGAGTCGTTGAGTAAGCTATGCTTGCGTAAGGGCGTGCGCTCTTGTCTTCATTCGCCACTAGTGAACGAGCGGGATCAGCTGACAAGTTGGCAGCGGTTGAAAAACAGCAACAACTAAGGGGGGGTACAGGGAGGGGAAGCTGACATTGAAACAGCTGAACTTGTACACCATTTTGGGTGTATGAAAGTAGGAGGGGGGAAAAGAGACCGAGTTACCTAATCGCCCGCTCCTGCCCTGTTGGAGCCGACTTGCACACACAAACAGTCACAAAATGGGAGCGGTAATGGTAGGTTAAACCCGGAAACGTGTTCTAGTCGGCTATGCTACGAGCACATTACGTAGATGGGTCTTATTTTGCGTGATTTGAATTGGCTAAAGAACGCTACCACATGGGTCGCTAGACAGGGCAGATGTCGTATATTTATTTTTCTTTAAAGATTAAAGTACGCATTGAAATGACAAATTGGATTTCCGTAACCTGCTAGCCAAATTGGAAACAAAAGTGCCACATGCTACCTTGATCATGGTGTAACCTAGCTACGTTCAATTTAGTTAGCCTGCAGTCATTTTAATCTTGAAGTTTTTATTTATTTTTAGTTTTAAAGCCTAAACCATAGGCTACATAAATTATATTGCTGCGGGATGTTAAAACACGTAAGCAGCTAGCGAGGCTACAGTGGTCTGTTATCGTTTAACCCACTCCCCCTAAAATCTATTTGATGGAGAAAAAAAAAGTCAGGTTTGACGTGATGTGCGGCAAAGAATGTAGCTACGCTGCTTCGCTCCGGGGGTGGCAGCCTGTCAACACAGTGGGTGGTCTGTGAAGACACTCCAGGGGAATCGGGTGCGAGCCTGGGGGAGGGGGGTGTGTAGCCCTGTAGCCTACTCTGCAGCCAGCCAGTCTCCCCGGGTGGAGGATTACGAGGGGTGGTTTAAGAACATGAAGCAGAACAAAACAAATCACAAAGATTGAAGCAATATTTTCGGACCCGTCGTTTTTATTTAATTTATTTTTATTACAAAAATCACAGTAAGCTATAATTATCACAGTTACTGTGGTTTTTGGAAAGCATATTTTATGTGGAGGGACAGTTTAATTATTGCTGCCCATCAGGTAGGCCTAGATAAGCACCAGTGAGAAACTAAAGGGGATTTCAGTGATGACGTTTCTCCCACAAATCCTCTGCTTCCCACTTGCAGCACATCAATGCAATTTCCCCCCTGGTCACATTACAATTTTAGCGTGAACAACACTCATAAGTTTGCGCTGAGATTTGATTCCCTATCATAAAGGTGGGCTCGCTATTTATAGTCGCACTCAGAACGAGAATGTGTAACCTCATAATTGTAAAATGTTATATTTGCATAGCTGACAACTGTCTCGTGCTTTCCTCCAACGTACAGTGCTCAAACCAGCTCTCACTTTAAATATCCCTTCCAGTTACCCGGAGGGGTTTGAGGAGACATACCATTGTGGTCTTAGGTCGCTGTGTCCAGTGAAGAGTAGGCGAGTAGCAGCATCTTTCATTGACCAATTTTAAAAAAAGAAAGAAAAGACTTGCAGTGGGGAGTTAATTATATTGAAACTGGGACCTTATCATTTTGGTGAAATTATGAAATTTACTCATATTCCAGCAGCTATCAATAAATCAAGTGTTCTGGGAAGTGTCCTGGGCTCTGTATATAGCCGCTTACCGAACACAAACAAAAGTGGAGCAGCTGCCAATCGTTTCAGTAAATTCTGTTTGAAATTAACTTAATGATTAAAGTCTTTCGTTAAACATGGAGCCTACTTTTTAGCCAGAACAGAAAAGCACCAGCACCAGCCTTTTCTTCTGTAGCCGAAAGCGCTGGTACACGGCTGTCAAAAAATCTCAACCCGGTCTTCTAAAAACTAACCAATCAGGGCTAGCTATGTAGCTACCAATCAGGGCAACTATCTACAAGCAAAATATCCTCTCTGTAGAATAAACCCCTCCCTGTCTGCCCGTCTCCGCGCGTGCACTGGAGCCTCATTTGGTGGGAGGGGCTTAGGAGAGCAAAAGGGGAAGTCATTTTTCTTTGTATATTTTCAAACTTGTGTGAAAAATGCAAACAGCTTGTTTCCTGGCTAGTTTGCACTTTGAATTGTGAACATATTTACAAAGTGACTAGCTAACGCCAATGCTGACCAAGTTGCTATGTGGCAGCTGTTGACCAAGATAAGCTCATACATTATTAGTTTTCTCCAATCTTCATTTAAATGATAATTTAAGTTTTGTGTGTTATTTCGATTCGGCTTGCAGTATGATCTGAAATGTTTGAAAGTGACTTACACTGCCAATGCAAATATTGAGAAATTACAGCTCATTAATAGATGTTGTACAGGAAGTTATGGGATACGAGAACTGTTTTACCAGGGTTCCTGAAATGAGATTAATGTGGCAAATCATATACAGTGTTGCCAACTTGAAACATTTGTCACCAGATCTAGTAAGATTTTGATCCTACCTGTGCCTTTAAGGCTCATTTCCAACAAGTATAAAATCTCTTTACCTACATATCAAGCAACTTGAACCCTAAGACGCAAGACTTTTTGAAGTGCGTCTGGCAACATTTGGCAGGAAGGGTTTGGAAATGCTTGGCATATATGACATCCACAATTCTTTTTGCACTTTATCTAAAGTATCACCAGACCCTAGTACTAAACTCGAACCTTGTTTTTCAAACAACACGTGCATTCGCACTCCAATTAAAAAAATACAGTAGAATCTCTGTATTTTTTATTTTCGGGAACACATTGAAAAATTTGGGAGACACATGTTACAAAAAAAAGTATTGATTCTCCGAAATAGCTTTTTGAGCCTGCTTATGTCACCACATTTATGCCCGGATCATAGGCAGGAACCTGGCTTATTGTGCAACATCCTCTGTCCTAGGAAAAGCACACGCTCTCCTCCTGAACATATTCTTCCAGCCACTGATTATTCTGGTGGTGCAGTCCACCAGCTGTGCTGGACTGGTTGGCCCCCCAAGACTGGAATTTAACACCCGTACCTTGTACCTTTGCAGGATGACCCACTTGGCAGCACCCAAAAAGTGTTTGTTACCCAATTCGGTTAAATAAACTATAAATGAGTAGCCTATACACTGTCTAAAACTGTCTTAAAAGTTGCATACAGTACTCGTCAATTCTGCTGAATCAATAGCCAACTATATAGTTAACAACCATTTAGAACCTGGAACCTAGTCTGCAGTAATTGTACATTTAAAGCACTTTATTTTTTTTATTTAAAAAAAACATTATTTCCGTTTTGGTGTTTTAGTGTTTTCAATTGGCCGAGACAGTTGTTGTGCATGAGGAAGGATATTTTAAATGTTTGTAGAAGTTCATGACAACCAGCTGGCTTTGCGATGGCTGGAATAGGGGCATTAGAGGGTTTTGTGGTGAAAAGCAAGAAAACACACCTCAGGCAACTCCAAAGCAACTTGTGCAGTCATGTTATCCCTGCAGAGGTTGCGTGTTTGTACATTACCTGATCATTCTTAATAAAACCATGTTTAATCTTATTTTCAGTTGGGAATATTACCTACATTATGCGGTGCATGCAACCTGACACCTGTGTTGAAGGAAATTGTGCCACACCTTCCTATATCTACATTACAACATGAGTATGTGAGAATTAAGAGGTTCCACTGCTTGAGAACTGAGAATGAAAGGAATACCGGCACAATGTAAAAACTGATTTTTTATGTTTATAATTGGGAATAAAAGATCTAAAATTAACCTGTTCATGTAACATAATAGAAAAATAACACCATTGTACAAGCTGCTTTAGAGTTACTTGACATATTTTCTTGCTATAGACCACAAATCCAGGAATCGGCATGAAACCTTTTCACCTACTGGCCAGAGTGGCTTGTGGATTCTAAAACTCACCAGCCGTTTTCAACATTTTACCAGCCACATTACTTTTTACACATCCTTGTTGATTACATGCCAAAGTGGCTGCTAGAGTAGAAAATCTTACCAGCCACAATCAAAATTTTACCAGCATTTGGCTGGTGGTGGGTGTTGATTTCACACCCTGCTGGGAATACCCTGGTACCTGCCATTGTAAAGCCAGAACTGATATCAATAAATTCCAGAAAGTGAACTGTCCCTTTAAGAGGCATAATGCAACGAGGCCATTTTAGCTTCAGGGAATCCACTGTTTGTGACCTTCAAAATATACTTTGTATCACTTCTTTCCTTTAATAAATTAGTTTTTAATAATAAAAAAAAAGGATTGCAATGCTTTTACAGTGTACCGAAGCATGTTGAGGGAGGTGTGGGAATTGCATAACGCCTGACTTTGTAGGATATTTTATAGGGTACTTATGGATGATAATGAATTTTGAATGATAGTTTTGAATGAGTGTTTCTGAATAAGAAAATAGTTTGCTGGATGGAGGGAGGAGGGCAAGAGGGAGGAAGTTGGGTGAGCCGAGGTCATGGCAGGGGTGTGACCGAGCAATAAAATAAAAAGCTGGGAGACTTTATGGCAGAGAATGTGTTGTGTGGCGAATTGCTGAGGGGTACTACCACATAACTGAATAATGCTTTAAAAAGCGCATGACTAAAACAAGCTTCACATTAACAGAATAATCATTGACAAAACAATATGAAAAACACTGAACTAAGGCCATGCGGCAGCGTGCGCCAGGTCCATCTCTGACCCGAAGCACATCTTCAAAACCGCTAAAGTTCCGTTTAAACCGCTAAATCGGGGGTCTCAGACTGCAGTGCACAAGGCAAATGCGTAACCCAGACAGGGTAAGGCAGTGTAGTTACACGGTTTGAAAATTCCCAGCTCCCCCCAGGGGCTGCTTCCAGTTAACTAGAAGTAGTCTTTTTTTTCTCTTTTCACAGGGCTTCAGTAGCGCGGCCCCATGTGGCGAGTTTCACGTTTGGCCCATTTGGAAGTGAACCAGGAACCAGAACTCTATAATCTCACCGAAAGTTGCGGTTCAACTAACTTTAACGGTAAAAAAAAGCGGCTGCACTTGAGCAGTATACTTCTTTCTAGACAAAAAAACAATCTCTCTTGTCCTCTTGACACTTTAACACATGACCTTGAATAGCATCAAGAACCAAGAACACCCCCCCCCAGAAATATGTCAGCCTCTCCCTGTATTAACAAGGAGGATCATGTGTACGACAAAACGCCAGAGCCTGTAAGACTACGGCAGTTTTTTTCCCTTCACAATCTCTCTGCTCTCTAGTGGTTAACTGTTGGAACTACAAGCACAGCAGGTCCACAATCACACATTGCCATTATTCAACTCTTTCTTTTAAAAAATGTTCATGTTTATGTTAATGTTAAGACAGTGGTTCCCAAACATATCACACATCTTTACATGACACCTGCAATGCAGTAGTTACTTAAAGCAGATGTGATATTTAAATCACATGTCACATGCTGTGGATCAACATCAGACATGTACTTAGTATAATATAAATGTGTAATAAATTACAATGATCATGGTATTACCATGTACATGCACACCAGACATAAAAAACTTTTTTTTATTTGACCGTCTAAAACATGTAATTTATGAAGTATTAAAAATATAAATATTGTTAAAAGTGAAATTTAAAAAAATATTTTGTTGGGACCCCCCGTGACTCCATGATGCACCCCCATTGGTCCAAAACCACAGTTTGGGAACCCATGTGTGTTAAGACACAAAATCCAAAACAAAGATTCAAAAATAAAATTGACATAAATTTATAAATCAGTCAAAAATATATGAATTGTAACCATTTTCTGATGTCTTACACGCTCACATTGGAGAAACTATTGAAAACAGATTTTGTAACAATTGACACATACAAAGTGAAACAACACATAATTGTGCCTTTATTTCCATTTTCACCAATAATACTGACTTGTACTTCTACAAATGTCATTGCTACACCTCTTACTCATCACTTAACATTTTAGCGTGTTAAAATTTCTGTGACTGCAGGGCATGCAATAGTCATCCAAACTTCCCTGTTGGTCATAAGGAAGAGATTGTATATTATTTAACACAAATACAGTATGTTAAATAAAAAACTCGGATGATACCTAATATTCTTTCAAAAGGGAAGGTAAAAAAAAAAAAGGATCAATCTGTACCTTAATATCAGTGGTTCCCAAATCTTTTCATCATTCTTTAATGTTTCCTTTTATTCATCCTGCTTTGAATGTCTGTGTCTGTTCATTCTGGTTTTTGTCTGTGTTGTAACTGCTTGTATGACCTCTATTGTATCGCTTTGTTTGGTTGCTTGAATGTCCTGTGTACAGCATTATCTTATTGTATGTTATGCATTGTAGTGCTTTGGGTTTTAAGAATAAGGGCATTATTATTATTGTTTGTTTGTTATCACAAAACGCTCTAAAGTAAAATGGTTAATGTTTCACATCTTTATCCCAGGCTTCAGTGCAGTAGTTGTTTAAAACACTAGTGCCTGAAAGCTCGTCTAAAATGGAATGTCACGCAGTGTCTATAACAGACATGCACATAAATTATAGGGTGAGTATTTTAGCAAGGCACTGTATTTGGTACAAAATAAACATGTAAAACCTTACAATGGAATATCATCTGTACATTTATAAATGTGTAATTAATGAAATATGGACATATATATATACACTGAGAAATAGTTAAACGTGCTCAACTTTGTCTAGTAACGTTTTGCCGGTCCTAGAGGGCTAAATGACTCTCATTCCCTGTCGTGTTTTCTTTAATAGTTTTTCAGAACAAAACACACTACACATGCCATACATCGTGTGGTTCGGGCTACAAGTGTGTTTATAGTCGTATTCTTCCATGTGATGTGTTCGTTAAAAGTGAACCAATCAAATATCTAAATTAAAACAGACAAACTAAAATTAAATTTCAAATGACTTTGATCTGCGATCACATTATATAAAAATCATTTATTTTATTATTATTATTATTTATTTTCATTTTTATTTTATGTTATTTTTTTATTTTTTTTGTGCGCTTTTGAAAGTTTGCTGTTCTGTGGAAATACTGACATGCAGATATGATACTCTATATCAGGGGTGGCCAATTCCAGGCCTCGCGGGCCGGTGTGTATGCAGGTTTTTGCTGCCGCCAGTTAACAATTATTGAATTAGCCCAATCGTTTACACGATCTGATATTTTAATCTACATATCCGCGATATGAAAAGCAGCTGATGAATGTTCTTGTGCCGGTATGCGTCAATGCGTGTATTGTAGCATTTTATCATTCTGTAATTTACAAGTGAATCGGTGATTGTGTGTATGACTAATTAGCTGATTGAACCGTGGTAACTGGTGGCAGTAAAAACATGCATACACACCGGCCCGCGAGGCCTGGAATTGGCCACCCCTGCTCTATATAATGTGTTATTATATCTTACAAACATTGATGTCGTGTTTGATTGATTGATTAATTGATTGATGTATTTATTGATTGACTGAATGTTCGAGTTGATTGACTCACGTCATGTTATATAAGTCTTATACCTGTCCTTGTTGTTTATGCACGCTGACGAAGGCGGAAGTCCGTGCCCAAATAAAACAAAAGACTGAGTTGCTGTCCTTCTCTCTTTTTACTACATATATATACACTACCAGTCAAAAGCTTTAGCCCACTTGCATGTTTTAGCACTCTGTTTTTAGTGTAATTTAAGCAGTTTAACTTAATTAAATAACCTCATATGGCGCATGGTAAGCAGTGAAGTTAAAAATAATCCTTTAATCTTTTACTTCACAGGACAGTGACCAAAATGTAATTAAAAAAATATTTGGCTAAATAAACAGGTGAACAAATTATTTCCATTGTCCAACAAGAGAAGTAAAATCAAGCTAGTTTAGGACAAATTGGACAAAAAGGTCACGGAGAGTGCAGCACGTCTGTGGGAACTTCGACAGCAGAGTGCAGAACCATATGACTGCCCTTGTAGGAAAATGGCACAAATATGCTCAGCAGTTAATACGGCAAAATGTGGCTATTTTGATAAATCTAAGATTTAGAACATTTTTAAATAAATAAATAAAAGGTGTTATTCCTTTTTTTTTTTTTTAATCTCTGATTGCTTGAAATTTGTGGGTGTACTAAAACTTGACCGGTAGTGTCGAAATATTCTGAAAAAAAGAACATATGGGGATGTCACGGAGGTGTAGCCTGTGGAGCACGATCCTCATGCGCATTGGAAGCTGCGATGACGGCGGTTCGAGTCTGACCCCGCGACCTTTGTCGCATGTCTTTCCCTCTCATTCTCTGTCCCCATTCTTCCTGTCTCTCTACACTGTGCTGTCCTGCAAAAGCTGAAAAAGCCAAAATTATATTTAAAAAAAAGGAACATATTTTTGTCCACTCTGCTGAGGTATTCCCTTGTGTTCTTTCACAGACCCGGGGGTCTCCGCACCACGATTTGGGAACCCCTGCCTTAAAACTATTTGGCTTAGATGATGAATAATAAAAGGCCTAGCCTCTCAGTCCTACAAGACGCATGTGGATCGATAAGGATATGGATGTGCCCTATATGGTGTACAGCAACTAGGCCCATACTGTGCCTTACATGTGGCTCACTGTGCCCCGACAGTATTCATCACAGTGATGCACCAAGAGATGACTAAGATTGTAGAAAGGAATTCAAAGCAGAATGCAGTAACATCCAGAACTTTCATTAACAGGCCTATAAGCACTGTGAAAACCGTTGGAAGTCACTCTTTAAGGTTTTGGGGGTGATAAGCGAAGGAAGGAAGGGGTTTATTTAAGAATACCAAATATGACCTAGGAAGAAGAGAAAAAAAGGCCAACAATT
Source organism: Ilyophis sp. 1 JC-2022 (assembly GCA_022702515.1). Classification (NCBI taxonomy): domain Eukaryota; kingdom Metazoa; phylum Chordata; class Actinopteri; order Anguilliformes; family Synaphobranchidae; genus Ilyophis; species Ilyophis sp. 1 JC-2022. The sequence goes on from CM040394.1 coordinate 96,535,303, forward strand.
TCCTGTTTAATGTTTAGTTCTGGACATTACAAAAAGAACGAAAAAAACAAAACCATCAAGATGCGCAACAGATCACAAGAGAAGAGTTGTGTAGCAGGGATGTGATGTGGTTTTTGCTTTCTGAAAAAGAGAAAAGACAGTCTCAAAATGTGGACGTAGTGTCTACTGGCCAAGGAGGTAAAGGCTTGGCTATGAGAGAGAGAGAGAGAGAGAGAGAGAGAGAGAGAGAGAGAGAGAGAGAGAGAGAGAGAGAGAGAGAGAGAGAGAGAGAGAGAGAGAGAGAGAGAGAGAGAGAGAGAGAGAGAGAGAGAGAGAGAGAGAGAGAGAGAGAGAGAGAGAGAGAGAGAGAGAGAGAGAGAGAGAGAGAGAGAGAGAGAGAGAGAGAGCGCGTTGGAGGGGAGCCGAGGACTGCCCATGGTGGATGGGCGGAGCAGCAAGCATGCGCTGAGCTGGCAGCGTCGGGGCTAGTCCGCTGCGCGCGACGAGAGGGAGACACGGGCAGGCTCGGGTCCGGGTGCTGTCTGTGTTCAGACGGCCGCAGGGAGACCATCGCACCACTCACCGTCTCCTTTCGGGCGACGGCGGCAGAAAAAAGCGAGAGAGAGAGACAGAGTGCGGAAACGAGAGGCCGGATAAACACCGCTGGAAAACAACTGGCCTGACTTGCATCTGGAAACGAAGCTAAGAAGGGGACCCCGCTTCCGACATCTCCCGTCTCAATCGCTCAGCGCACCCTTTCTCACTCCCTCGAGGACGACCACCTAACTGAACCCCCCCCCCTCTCCACTTGACTAGCGTTGCCAATAAGCGATGCACCTTGAAACCGAGAAGAAATCGTGATTTTGACAACATTTAACAACCAAACGCAAAATATTATAAAGTAATTTCTGTCATTATCAAAACTACGAACAGTCAGGCTATTTCTGCGTTTACATTTCAAACGGGTTTCTGAATGCGAAATATATTTTTTCTGCTGGAAACAAACATCTTTTTTTATTCGTTATCTGTCTGAGGAGGAATCGTCGCCGCGATTCGTCTGAGTAGCTATCCCCTGTGCATGCACTCTTGTTCTTTTCTCTTTTTTAGTTCTGTAGTAGAATTTATTTCGACAACGGTCAATCAATCGACTGCTCTACTCGACACCTAATTTAAAGCAACCTGTCCGTGTTTGCGACATTTACCCCCTCTAACCTCGAAGGTTACGGACTTTTCAAAAACACTGAAAAGGACCTCGTTTGCTGGGTGGTTTTACCACAGAAGGAATTCGCACGGAGACGGAACGGAAAGTTTGCCCAGAAGAAGGGGGAAAAAGTAGAGGACACCTCGGCCACATTGACGGGATTTTTCCTGAGGTAAACCGGTCTCCGGGACTTCCATATCTTTCGCTCGACCGTGTGCTGGGTTAGTATATGTGACACACAGAGCCGCCAGATTATTGTTCATTTTTGTATAGACCGTGCTACAGTTCTGTCGATTTAGTGTTTTATATTTGTAAACGTGTTGGTCTAGATCTTGATGCAGTCGGTTAAATGGTATACAGTTTTTCAGTTTTGAGTATAAAGGACTGACCTAATTTCCCGAGTGCTCGGTGGTCCGCTCGGCGTCGGCCGAATGCTAGACCGCTTCTCTCGCCGCTCTGACCCGGGCGTAGCCTACGTGCATCGCCGCGGTCTCTGAAAAAGGAGACCGGGGAGGATGTCATTCGTCTTATTCACACAGACTCGGTTTGTATTTTTGCTGTCAGGCCTAGTATGTACTTTAAAAAAGGACACCCGCATTTTAAAATGTCATTTGCAGAACGTCGTTCGTAAGCGAGGCCTGCTTCGCTGGGTAGAGCCGCGTTGTGGGCTGCCGTTGACGAGGTCGCTGTTTCTCGCTATCGTTGAAGGTACGGTAAGGACAGGGGACCTCGAGAAAGTCAATGCTTTGCTAAATTTGCTTATTTAGCCTGTTCTGCGCAAAGACCGTATGCTTGTCGCTCAGGTCTGCCTCACGATGGTGTGGTTGGGTGCGGATATTTTGGATATTTGAACTTCATTATTTACTTTCTTTATCAAAAATGCAGGACGACGAACATGCAATCATTAATCATAGCTGAGCGCTACCGTTTGCTCACAACGTTTATGGCAACTTATGAGTGCTGTCAAATAAAAAATTGTTTTGGTTTCTAAAACAACCCCCAAAAAAAACATGGGCAAAAATTTCATGAGATGCCTGAGTTGAAGTTGGGATAAAAACATATTTCCCTCAGTCTCTGGGTGTTTAATTGTGGGTGCACAGGGGTTCTGGGCATGAGACAGTAGCCGACCTCCTTGGCAGCTCCCCAGGGGCCGGCCCATTGTCAGTGAACGACAGGGAGAGACCTCGCTCTTCCTAGAACCAAATGAGTCAAATAAATAGTATGAGTACTAGCCCCTACCCAAAAAACCCCCAAGTATTTAAATGAGAAAAAAAAATTAAAATAAATTGAAGCTCCACTTGGAGTCCATCAGCCTGGTTGGACTGCCGTGCGTTTTGAGCAGCTTTCTGTGGTGTGCGCAGAACAGATAGTCATTAGTCCGATATTAAGGCTGTCTGGGCTCCGGGCCCACTGGCATGCTAACTTCTTACCTGGGGACTAATAACTGGGACACAATATGCCTGTGCTAAGCAGGCCAGGAGGACTGTAAGTCTGTTAATACAGTGTACCCCCCCCCCCCCCCTACACCTATGCTCACCAGCTGTCATCTTTTAAGTGTTAAGTATCGATAGGCAGCGTTGCTTTCACTGCCTTGATGGCTGCCTGTGGGAAGTGGAGTCTGTCGACTCGAGGTCGGCACTTATTGCCAACTACGTCTGCGACGGTGCGTTTCTGATGAATGCATCTCTGGAGCTGTCAACAGCATCAGGAAAAGAATAATGATGTTGTCAGCTGTGGGTAATTTGGCCAAAAATGGTCCTGTTCTACAGCACTTTTCTGGGGGTTGGGGAGGGGGGGGGGGGGGTACTGTGGCCTTTGCTTAATTTGGCGCCCCCATTTGTACTCTTTCCTGGATTGGGTTTGAGCATTGTGAACTTGAAGCTACATTTGTGACCTGACTGTTTAACCCCTGAAATGTTTCGGCTTTGGCATTTTAGAGATGTGCGAGAGAGAATGTTGTGCGATATTAAAAACATGGCATGCGGAGAGGTTCAAGGTTCAAGGAAAAATGGTTTTAAATGTAGGAGAGGGAGAAAGATCCTCAGACCTCTACCTCATCACTGACAGAGAAACATATATTGCCCTGTTCCACCTGCGACCTGAGCCAGTGCCTTGGCTCTGAACCCATACTTTGGGGGAGTTTTTAGAGCGGGAGTGAGACAGATGCATTGTGGGAGGGAAGGAGAGCTGCAACGCAATACAGACTGTGAAAGATGCAAAGCAAACCCGGTGGGTGTGCACAAGTTGCCTTTTGAAAAGAACTAGAATAGGCAAATTAACACCTTTACCAACACCCTCCCCTTCAATGAATGGCAGTGAACTAAGGACATGAACTAGGAAAGGGTCGCAACCGGCTGTCAGAGGAACGTGGCGTAAAGAACCTCATAATGGGCGGAGCCAAATTGTCCCGTCAATCACCTGATCATATTGAACTAATCGAATGGGTTTGGCTCCCCTCAGCCAAAAAATAAACATGAAAAAGCAGATGAGTCAAACTGCTGACAACGCATGAGAGCATCAACCAATTTTAGGGGTTTGTAAAGCCTTGGTTCACAAATTACAGCCAGCATAAATCGCCACAAATCACAGCTAGTGTACAGCGGTCTTTAGCCACAGCGCGAACATGCTGGATTTTTTTTTTTTCCACGGCGGGGCTGACAGTTAATCTGAAGTGAGATTCGGGAGAAAGAACGAGCTTTCAAGCTGAAACTATGCCCGACTCCTGCATCCAAATGTCTCCCGTCAGGAAATGACTCCTAGCACGCTGTGAATCAGAAGCGACCTGTCACCCGTCTGTGATATCCGTTAGAAATGATACCACTTTTCCGTGTCTCCTCCAGGGTCGCTCGTAGGTTGGGTCTCTCCAGTAAAATGTGTATAAACAAAAAAAAAAGTGAATCATATTTCTGGAGGTTATATACTGTTGTTTCTTTTCTGGGGAACACTGAATGCGTTACTTTTTTTTAATATATGACATCTAATCTGCAACATGATGAGTCGTGCTGGATATAGAGTCAAGTACAGAGATAGGTTTGCATCCACCTCATGGAATGTAAATAATCTTTTTTAAATCACATACGACAGTGCTGACGGTATACTCAGCTAAATGGCGGCTGTGGCCTGCCATGTCCTGAAATGACCGTTGGAGTCCCCCCCCCACCCCCATCTGAAATGGGATCGCAAGTGTAAAATGGATTCCTTGATTGGTTTTTCAAAGTGTCTGTAAGTGCTGCTAAATTGAAAGTAGGGTGGAGGCAGTCGGGTTTGGAGGTTATGCTATCGGTCGCTCCAGCAGAATGAGAAACGAGGCGGTGGCGGAGTATGTACTATAACCCATAGAGACCACATCCAAGAAAAGAGAAGGGCTGGCTCCCGCTCCCTCTTCTCCAAGACCTGGCGATAGCATCGCTATGATGCAATGTCCCTGCAACATATAAACCCATAACCAGACAAAAGAAATATGTACATATTATTATTGGAGACCTGGGCAGGGCACATTGCGTTATGTTTGGCCGCTGCCTGAATTTTTAGTGTAAATTTTGGTATATGCTTGAATTTTTACATAAAAAAACTAAAGAAGAAAACTATGTGATTGAGGTGGGTTCCATTGTAAGGAAAGGTAAAGTGGATGATGTTCCAGGAAGGCTATGCTCACCCACTGGTACCGAGAGACCATGGAGGAACCGTGAGATAGAGAGAGAGAGAGAGAGAAAGGGGGAGATCCAGAAATCTTCATAAAATGGGCCTCATTCACAGAACTTTTCTTAAATTCTTACTTTTGTTCCTAAGAAAAGTTTCTATAAAAAAAAACTGTGGGATTGATGAAACACGTGCAGACCTTTGTTTTAGTGCGTAATCCAGGTGTATCAGGACGAATGCCAATTGTTTTTGCATGTGATTAGCATAAGGAAACACCCTAGCAATCCCATAAAAGGCATGCTGACTTCAGTGCGCAAACATAGGCCATTCATCGCTCAATGCAAACATATCTGTGTGGTCCCATATCTTGGTTAAACATGCTCTCCCCAAGGCATGTGTAACCAAGTATCCAAAAGTAGCAAATACGCCATTGCCAAGTGTTGGGTTTGACTGTGTGCTTGTGGGTCTTCATATATCATAGATCATCATCGTCAGTCACTTTTTTTTATCAATGAACAAAACAAATGACATTTGTTCCCTTCAGGTTATTATTGCAAACAAAAACTAAAAAAGACAAAAACTAAATGTGAAAAAAACTACTGAAATGAAGATAAAAGTTTTAGAAAAAACAAAAACTATAAGCCAACACGAGCAAAGCAGTTCTTAAAACTAATACAAATAAAAAGTAGTGATTTGAGCTTATTTAGATAGGTTAGTTAATGTAGTTAAAACCAATAGCCTATTTATGACTATAATTGTATTGAGAAACATTATGTTGTTAATATTAGGTCTGTAACTGCTTAAATTGACTGCGTAAATGCATCTCTTCTGCATATATGCCGTTACGCTTGTAGACTTTGATTGTACCAAAGGAAAAAAATTATAATGCCTAAATATTGTACAAACGTTCCTAAACACAGTCTGAACAAAGTGGTACATACTTGAAGCAGTTGAAGGTATAGAAGTTTGAGGTATAAAGGGGCAGTCATGCATTCCCATTTTGATTTAAACATCAGTAAAGCAGTTGCAAAAAGATATATACGTTGTTCTCACCCAAAAAGCAGCGATCCCCAACCCTGCTCCTGGAGATCTACCGTGCTGAAGGTTTTTATTTCAACCCTAATTTGGTACACCTGATTCTACTAATTAGCATCTCAACGAGATCTCGAGCTGTTGAAAGAGGTGTGGCTTTGCTAACGTTGGAGTTGGACACCACTGCTGTAAAGTATATGTTGCTCTTGCCCACACATTTCGAATAAGAGAAGATGAAGGTCTGCATGATATCACCAAGCCCAGGCATCAGGCAGTCACTTTTGGGTGACCGCTGTTTGGCATTGGTTGAGGGGGTGATGCACAGTGTTTAAATATTGTCAGCGGTTGCACAAAATTGGAGTAATTTCAGGTTTTGTCTAGAGGGTTTTTTATTGTTTCACCAAACAAGAGAGAACCATCAAGCTATAGCAAGTTTAAATATCTCAGACTGCAACATGTTCAGCCCACTGGATGTTCGATCTCTCTGTACATTTCCATTACCATTCATTTCACCTTTAGTTTAAACTGGGCCAGCCAGCGAAGGATGGGCTCCCCCTCTCTAGCCAGGTTCCTTCCCAGATTTCTTCCCACTGGGGAGTGTTTTCTCACCACAGTTAGAGTGTTTTTCTTCTCACCAGGGAAGTTTTTACCTTGTTTTGGTGGTTGGGGGTTCAGGCCTGGTTTTTGCCCAATTTTCCTTCTGTTTCTCTGTACAGCGTCTTTGTGACAGTTCTCTGTAAAAAGCGCTATACAAATAAAATTGAATTTTGTGTGGACAGGCCATCCTCCAGTTGTAGTTTGTTTTTTGCTTTATTCAGATGGGGAAAGCAGAGAGGGTAATAGATAGAGAAGGAATGATAGCTCAGAAGGTTGCGGGGGATCGAACCCACACCAGGATTCGTATATGGCTTCAGAGTCGAGGGCCAGCCGGCTGTCCAATTTTTGGATTTCTGTTCTACCAGGGTGGGACATTTTAAATTTTTTTTAAAATTAATATATTTTTGAATGCTTCCCCCTCAATTTACTCTCCAAATTGGAATGACTAATTGTATTTATCAGCGCTCATTGCCGCAAGTTTCCGCTATCGATTCAAGAGGGCACAGAACAAAACCCCTGCAGCATCACAGGTCACTTGGTGCCATTAAATGTCTGCAGGTCCAGGTGACAATGACATTGGCTCTGGCCCTTAGTCTGTCTCTGCTGTAGTTTCCAGACAGGAAGTTGACCTGGAACTGCATTTCCCAGGAGGGCAGTGCAGTTGTCTGTGAGTTCAGAGGCCTGAACTCCTGTTCAGGGTTGCTTAAAAAGATATACAAGTGAAGGGACTCTGGAATGTTGAGTATAAAAGGGAAATATACTTTTCATCAAAAATGTATTACGCATATGTGCAGAGCAGTCAAAAAGTTATGTGGATTACTGCAGGTCTGTTGGACGTTCTGTTGAAGACACATGGTATATTTAGCTTCACTGTAGTGATCAACATTTGTTGACAGCATTGATCGAGTGACAGTTTAAAGTAAAAGTCACAGGTTAATAAGAGGTGTGGCCTCCACTGAAATCAGTCCAAGATGTGAAACTGTGAGGCCCGCCGTACACCGGGCAGCAGCTGCGCTCTCTCTGGACTTTGTCACATTCCTCTCATAGTCCCTGGGCAAGACAAGCGGTTGCCTGTTCACCGGGTCTCCCAGAGCCCTGGATGCAGCACACGTCACTACCCGCTCGTCCCACAAGCGTTAAATGGGACCGGAGTCCGGCGCTTTTCGAGGGCACCCGTCGGAAAAACAAGAAGGGCATTGTTGTCCCGGGACGCATGAGGGTATGCGCTGTCCCGCTGGAATGCCGTCGTGTCAGGAACAGGCCCTGCTGGAGGACCGGCGGGGTGCAGCGAAGTCCCCCAGGGATTTGGTCAGCACGGTGGCCCTCGCTCACCTCTGGAGTCCTGCAGGTGCTCTCTGACCAGGCCGTCTCGCCGGTCGCTCAACTCTGGAGTCCCGCAGCCGCGAGCAGGTGCTCTCTGACCAGGCCGCCTCGCCGGTCGCTCACCTCTGGAGTCCCGCAGCCGCGAGCAGGTGCTCTCTGACCAGGCCGCCTCGCCGGTCGCTCACCTCTGGAGTCCCGCAGCCGCGAGCAGGTGCTCTCTGACCAGGCCGCCTCGCCGGTCGCTCACCTCTGGAGTCCCGCAGCCGCGAGCAGGTGCTCTCTGACCAGGCCGCCTCGCCGGTCGCTCGGCTGCGGACGGTGGCAACCGTCAAATTTATCAATTTCCGTGACCTCAGACCTCAGGTGGGAAGGCCCACATCCCCCGCCTCCTGGAAAGTATAGCCAATCAGCATACTTTGCAGGGTGTGATGAGACTCATATGTCTTCACTCATCTTTTCTAATTAGTTGGCCTCACTGGCTACATATCAGTGCTGGGAGGCGGGGAGGGGGTGGACAGACAAAAACTTGAGCTCTGTTCAACACTTCAACTACGACTAAGACTAAGACTTGTCACTGAGCAGAGTCGCCAGTGAGAGCATTTTTTCCCCCTCGGGTTTTTCCGTGCGACCAGGCCACACGCTCCCACGGCAACGTGCTGAAGCGGCGGCAGGCTTGGTCTTGGAGGAGGCGGGAGGGGGCTGGGGCGAGACGCTTGGCTCGGGAGCTGCAGTGGAGACGGAAGGGGGCCGGTGGAAACCAGGCTCTCTGGCAGCGACTCAGGCCGTGCATTTTTCTCCAGTTATACTGTAACCACTAATGACAGCGCAGAGCAGCGCAGCCTCGGTCCGTTTCCTCCTTCCCCCAGCATGCCTCACTCATGCCGTCTCTGTTGTTCAAACAAACCTCCCCCCCAAATCCCACCTCTCCTGCCCCTGCGTCACGTTTTTTGCGGAACGCGCCCCCCACGCCCCCGCCCCATACATCTGTCTTACCCCTGCCATACGTTCCATTGTGTCGTGTCTCTCTGGGTGCATTCCCAAAATAAACACAGACGGAATTCTGTGCCGCCCTTCTCCACCTCTCTCCCTCCCTCTCTTTCTTTCTCTCTTTCAGTCTTCCTCCCTCCCTCCCCTCTCCCTCTCCACCCTGCTTTTTGTGAGTGAGGGGTCCTCTGTGTTTAGAGGCCTTCCAACAAGGTGCCTGAGCGCAGCTGCTCGGAGGGAGGATTGTAAAGGTAAAAAAAGGGATCCGGGCGCTGGAGGAAAGTATGAAAAAAAGAGAGAGAGGGGGGGGGGGGGGATTGAGGAGGCCTCTTGAAAGGAAAATAAGCAGTAACTTTATAAATGCTCTTGTGACACTTGGCAGAAGGGGGTACATTAAAACAATGAAGGCAGATGTCTGCAGAATCCGGCTTGCGTTCATGACATTTCTGTTTCTGTCTCTGACTGTAGCTCAGGATCTGTGTGTAAGTTCTGTCTCTCTGACTGTAGCTCAGGGTCTGTGTGTAAGTTCTGTCTCTGACTGTAGCTCAGGATCTGTGTGTAAGTTCTGTCTCTGACTGTAGCTCAGGATCTGTGTGTAAGTTCTGTCTCTGACCGTAGCTCAGGGTCTGTGTGTAAGTTCTGTCTCTCTGACTGTAACACAGGATCTGTGTGTAAGTTCTGTCTCTGACTGTAGCTCAGGGTCTGTGTGTAAGTTCTGTCTCTGACTGTAGCTCAGGATCTGTGTGTAAGTTCTGTCTCTGACTGTAGCTTTGGATCTGTGTGTAAGTTCTGTCTCTGACCGTAGCTCAGGGTCTGTGTGTAAGTTCTGTCTCTGACTGTAACACAGTATCTTTGTGTAAGTTCTGTCTCTGACCGTAGCTCAGGATCTGTGTGTAAGTTCTGTCTCTCTGACTGTAGCTCAGGATCTGTGTGTAAGTTCTGTCTCTGACTGTAGCTCAGGGTCTGTGTGTAAGTTCTGTCTCTGACTGTAGCTCAGGGTCTGTGTGTAAGTTCTGTCTCTCTGACTGCAGCGATCTCGTGAGATCTTATCCGCTCTGAATGGGCAGCAGGGACATTGTGGAGCCCTCTCTTTCTCTCTCTTTCTCTCTCTCTCTCTCTCTCTCTCTCTCGCCATCTTTGTGACTGAAGGATTTCTTGGCAGAGCAGCGGTTCAAACCCAAAGCCACAGCTGTTTTGTATTATTATTTACTTGTTTGGCCTACGCCCTGCATTCTCTGCAGTGAGCACGACGGACCATTTGAAATGTAATCGGCAAATATGCACTCCAGTATGAATGCGTGGTTTTCACGCTGGAGGGGTTTACGGGAAAGAGAGATAAAAAGGAGAGTAGAAGGGAGAGAGGGAGGGAGGGAGTGAGAGAGAGAGAAAAAAGGAGGGAGGAAGGGTTGAAGCCCTGAGGAACAGTCTGCTCTGCAAGTCTGGGCTTGGGTTCAGTTCTCTGTCAGGGCGTATCTGTTCCTGTCTGTGAGGGTTCAAGGCTCTCTCTTTCAGTCTCTCTCACACTCTCTCCCTCTCTCACTTTCAGTCCCTCACACTCCCTCTCTCTCCCTCTTACACTCCATCTCTTTCCACCCAACCCCTCTTTACCTCTCTCTCACTCCCCCCTCCCTCCCTCCCCCCCACTGGCATGAATCACAGATCTGCTTCCGCTGCCAAAGCTTACAACATTTTAAAAAGTCAACAAGTACACTGACAATAACAATGATGGCGTTTTCTTACCGCACAATAGAGAACAAAAAAAGAAAAGAAAGATAAATAAGAAATGCGATTCTATGAGAAGTAAAAAATAAATAAAAAACACACCCTTTTTGGAAGGTGGTAATTATAAGTGGAACAGGAGAGCAGGACTGGCAGGGGAGAGCAGTGCCTTACGAACAGCTCTTAAGTATAAGCAGCCCTTAAATGCAGTCCTGCCAGAATAAATGGAGTCTAAAATTCTAAAGACCCCAATTATACAAACCCCCAAATGCCTGTCAGGGGCTCCAGACGTCTTTTCTGCAGGGCTCTGGCCATTATGAGACAGACGAGGTGCTACACGTGATTGTGGCCTCCGGTGAACTGAACCCTGGGTAATTAGGCTCGTTAAGGCCGCCGTTTCCTCGTCAGCTGACCTCTGTCAGGTCACAGCTTATTGGGGAATAAAAGTGAATGTTTACCCCCCCCCCTCGTTTTGTAACCCCAGTTTGGAATTCCCAGTCACAGCCGTGGGCCCGTCCTGTCCCGTCCCGCTCCGTCCCTGCAAGCACACGGATTCGAGAAGGTCGCCCTCCTCGGAAAAGTCACAGCCTGGCCGCCCTGCAGTTGGCCGTCTGCGCAAACACAGGTGCTGAGCTGGTGGAAATGCAGGCAGAACCTATCCACCTGAGCAGGTCTTAGAGGTCAGGGGTGATTTGGGGTCACTCTGCCAGCTGAGGCCCTCCTCCTGGGGGTGCTTGGGCCCGGTAAACGTCATATTAGGCTTGTCACGGTGTTCAGTTTTACAGGAGGCATGCGGTATGCGAGCCTACACCGGTGTTGTTATCTCCACACCGTCAATACCGGTAATCTGTAGTTTAAGAATAAAATAAAATAGAATAAAAATAAAAGTGCATCTGCAGAGCTTCAAGTTGACGTTGTTAAATAAATATAAGCACGTTATATTTTATTCACAAAATACTCAATACCATCACATATAGCCAGTTCTTCTCAATTAGGCTATTTGGTGACTAATAAAATAAAATTTCCTAGCATGGAAATACTAACATTATTTAAATGTACTCGTGCTCTGAGAGTATTCTTGGCAAAGTGTGATGGACACTGCAGATTGTGTCATATAAATGATCTTAAATCACAGGTTTTTAGCCTTTATTGCAGGTTGTGCTGAAAGCTAACGTGCTAGTTAACGGAGTGGTGTATATGTTTTTGTTCAGTGTACTTCGTGATTAGAACTGATTTATCGAAATTTTATTTATTGTTTAATCTCCCTGAACATGATGTGAAGAAAGAAGCCGTGTGTTTATCTGCCAATGGATTATTCAGATCGTTGGCACACTTGTTAATCAAGGGAAATTAATGAAAACAGATTGAGACCAATGATCAGTTCAAAGGGAGGTTTGATACCAGTATCAACAGAGGGAAGTAACACCGTTATCAAAATGGTAACACCGTGACAAGCCTACGTCATACTGTAGGACTCCCGGCCAGTTACGATAAACATAACCACAGCACTATATAATATTTAAACTACTGGGGTTTCTGACGTTTCCAGAGCCCAAAGACCTCTGGGTAATTGGTCAGGATGTGTGACGAACACTCGGCCTGGCGTGGCTCTCCCGCCGCTACAAGTGGATGACGGTGGCGGTAAAAAGAGAGAAGCCGTTAAAATGACCGACACCAAGCCTGTGAACGTGAAGATAATGTTCAGATTCTGGGGAGGGCCTTGCCATTGCACCCCTGAATCAAACGCATCCAACTGTGTAACTGCCCTACGGGAAACGCACCCAACTGTGTAACTGCCCTACGAGAAACGCACCCAACTGCGTAACTGCCCTACGGGAAACGCACCCAACGTGCGTAACTGCCCTACGGGAAACGCACCCAACGTGCGTAACTGCCCTACGGGAAACGCACCCAACGTGCGTAACTGCCCTACGGGAAACGCACCCAACGTGCGTAACTGCCCTACGGGAAACGCACCCAACGGCGTAACTGCCCTACGAGAAACGCACCCAACTGCGTAACTGCCCTACGGGAAACGCACCCAACGTGCGTAACTGCCCTACGGGAAACGCACCCAACGTGCGTAACTGCCCTACGGGAAACGCACCCAACGTGCGTAACTGCCCTACGGGAAACGCACCCAACGTGCGTAACTGCCCTACGGGAAACGCACCCAACTGCGTAACTGCCCTACGAGAAACGCACCCAACTGCGTAACTGCCCTACAGGAAACGCACCCAACGTGCGTAACTGCCCTACGGGAAACGCACCCAACGTGCGTAACTGCCCTATGGGAAACGCACCCAACTGCGTAACTGCCCTACAAGAAACGCACCCAACTGCGTAACTGCCCTACAGGAAACGCACCCAACTGCGTAACTGCCCTACGGGAAACGCACCCAACTGCGTAACTGCCCTACGAGAAACGCACCCAACTGCGTAACTGCCCTACGGGAAACGCACCCAACTGCGTAACTGCCCTACGGGAAACGCACCCAACGTGCGTAACTGCCCTACGGGAAACGCACCCAACGTGCGTAACTGCCCTACGGGAAACGCACCCAACGTGCGTAACTGCCCTACGGGAAACGCACCCAACGTGCGTAACTGCCCTACGGGAAACGCACCCAACGTGCGTAACTGCCCTACGGGAAACGCACCCAACGTGCGTAACTGCCCTACGGGAAACGCACCCAACTGCGTAACTGCCCTACGGGAAACGCACCCAACGTGCGTAACTTCCCTACGGGAAACGCACCCAACTGCGTAACTGCATAGCGTGAAAAGCAGTCGAAGACACATCATGTCAATTACACAGGCTAAGGACTGGGTGATGATGATGATGATGATGATAGGTACTACCATTATTATTAATTAGTAATATGGTAATGACAGAAGCGGTTAAGATGTGACATTCTGTTCCCCTGGCTCAGGCTGGGATTGGCTGTCATGTGCTGCAAAGCCAGAAGGGCTTTATATCCTCCTTCCAGTACCACATTAATCTGCTTCCATCAATTTAAGAAAATTGAGGATTATTACTTTAATTGTCCTTGAACATGGCTCTCTTACATCCAAATATGCACTCGCACACACCCACAGATGAGCTCACGCGCTCTTGCACAAACATTTTTTATGGAAGAGAAAGTACCTCCTCATCTGCCATCTAGCAGTGGCCACATTACCGGGAATTACATTCGTAGTCATACTGTTTCACCCGTCTGTCTCAAATTCCCGTTTATTATGCTTCATTGGTGCGAGACGGGCCGCGTGCTGTTCTGTACCGCCAAGGGTCATGCACTGTGAATGCATCAGAACCGGAATGGCGGCCGGGTCATTTTGATTCGCACACAGCCTCGTGGAGGACAATGGTGACACAAGTCCCAATCCTCTCTCGTTTCTAACCGCGGAGGTTTGTGGGATGTCAGCCGGTCCCCGCCCCCAGCTCCGCTCCTGTCCCCGTCTCTGGATAACAGGTTTTGTTCCAGCATGGCACGGCTCCGCTCCCGTCCCGTCTCTGGATAACAGGCTGTGTTCCGGCACGGCACGGCTCCGCTCCTGTCCCGTCTCTGGATAACAGGCTTTGTTCCGGCGTGGGAGGCTAGACTTTTTCTGGTTTTTGTACAGCCGGGCTGGGCTGTTCGTCCTCATAATCACCCGATTTTATTGCTTCCCCAATTATTTGATTTGCTCCATCCTATTTGTATGCCCATCCTGTCCACGCAATGACCTCTAATTCATTACCCAGATGCTGCTTCCTCTTCCACTCATAGCCGGCGAGCCGAACCGCACAGCAGTGTAGCGTAACGGTCGGGGAAACAACGGGCTCGCAGGTCGCAGGTTCCATCCCCACTTGGGACACTGCCATTGTACCCTCGAGCAAAGTACTTAACCAGAACCGCGTCAGTAAATATCCGGCTGTGTGAATCGATTGTATGTAAAGAATGTAAGATGTGCAAGTCACTCTGGATAAGGATGTCTGCTAAATGCCTGAGTATAATGTATTTATTCATGATAACTAAAACATTATTTAGTCAATTCACACGCCCTTTTTGCCAATTTCCTTAAACGTAAAGGTGAAGTGCACAGTGTTGTAGGAGCGCACTTCAATAGAAGTCTCCCTATCGACCCTTAAACGTAAAGGTGAAATGCAGTGTTGTAGGAGCGTGCTTCAATAGCAGTCTCCCCATCGACCCTTAAACGTAAAGGTGAAATGCAGTGTTGTAGGAGCGTGCTTCAATAGCAGTCTCACCATCAACCCTTAAACGTAAAGGTGAAATGCAGTGTTGTAGGAGCGCACTTCAATAGCAGTCTCACCATCAACCCTTAAACGTAAAGGTGAAATGCAGTGTTGTAGGAGCGCGCTTCAATAGCAGTCTCCCCATCGACCCTTAAACGTAAAGATGAAATGCAGTGTTGTAGGAGCGCACTTCAATAGCAGTCTCCCCATCAACCCTTAAACGTAAAGGTGAAATGCAGTGTTGTAGGAGCGCTCTTCAATAGCAGTCTCCCCATCGACCCTTAAACGTAAAGGTGAAATGCAGTGTTGTAGGAGCGCGCTTCAATAGCAGTCTCCCCATCGACCCTTAAACGTAAAGGTGAAATGCACAGTGTTGTAGGAGCGCACTTCAATAGCAGTCTCCCCATCGACCCTTAAACGTAAAGGTGAAGTGCAGTGTTGTAGGAGCGCGCTTCAATAGCAGTCTCGCCATCGACCCTTAAACGTAAAGGTGAAGTGCAGTGTTGTAGGAGCACGCTTCAATAGCAGTCTCCCCATCGACCCTTAAACGTAAAGGTGAAGTGCAGTGTTGTAGGAGCGCGCTTCAATAGCAGTCTCCCCATCGACCCTTAAACGTAAAGGTGAAATGCACAGTGTTGTAGGAGCGCTCTTCAATAGCAGTCTCCCCATCGACCCTTAAACGTAAAGGTGAAATGCAGTGTTGTAGGAGCGCGCTTCAATAGCAGTCTCACCATCAACCCTTAAACGTAAACGTAAAGGTGAAGTGCACAGTGTTGTAGGAGCACGCTTGAATAGCAGTCTCGCCATCGACCACCGCTCACACACCATGAGGTGGGACTGTCCTGCTCACCGAAACCCATTCCGTGCGATGCTCCTGTCAATTACACACTGCCCTGCAACGCTATTGGCCAAAGCTGGCGCTGGCACAGTCAGGATTGGATACCAGACCAGGGGGCGGGTCACTACACTGAAACCCTTTGTTTTAATAGCCCAAGTTATCCCTGCGCAATCGGGTTCCCATAATTCCCAGGTATTTAAGCTGTCTTTTTAGTGCCAGATAGGAAACAGATCTGCTGTGCAATTTTGTGTGCGTCCCAGTAGGTGATGTCATTACATTTACGTGTGTGTTATAATTTGATTGGCTTTAATTACGTGTGTGTGCGGTGCTCCGGTGCAATGCGTCTCAGTCCGGCTGGCTGAGGGGGACTCTGCTCTTGGCACTGCAGGGCCTTGTGGTGTGTGCTGTTATGTCTTTTTGAATAGTTTCCAAAAGATTTTATGAGTGTACAATATTATTTCATTTTGCCCTGCACGTTCAAGTTTGTCTTCTTGCGCCATGATTTATGTTTGATCGTTTTACAAAAACTGTGCGTGTAAGGCTTTCATGACCCAATTTCTCATTCTTTATAAAGCGGACCCCCCAGTTCGGGATGTTGTGCAATTGGTTTTTATGGCTGATGCAAATATTTAAGCCCTAGTTTGTGGGTTTGGGTCGGGTAGTCCTGTCTGTGGTACAGAATGCCCTCCTCCATCTCTCACTTTCTCTCTCTCTGTCTTCTTTCTCTCCCTCCTTCTTAGTCTTTCTCTTCAGCTCTCTCCCCCAGCCTCTTGTCTTTCTTTGCCCTGTGTCTCCTTCCCTCTTTTTTTCTCTTTCTTTCTCTCTCTGTCTCACAAGTGATAAACAGATGATGTAAGGTATCCATAAGACAGCTGCATGTGACAGCTTCCAGATTTGATGGCTGAAAACACTCTTTTCCACCAGATTGATTTAGTAATGCAACAGGGATGTCAAGCCTCTCTTTCTTTCTCATCCTGCCTT